>BGPR01013087.1:0-42802 GCA_013235015.1 Araneus ventricosus
TCCATCATTGTAGCGTTCAGTTACGTATTGCTGTTATTTGGTATATGGTAAAACAAAAACGCAATGAAATAATGGAAATGCATAAAAAGACTGAAAACGCCTACTTCCAAAGGAAGAGTATGTTCATATGATGGTCCTTTTAGAACATCATCAAAGACGAAAATCTGCACCACCGTTCAAGAGGCTTACCGTATACCACCGCCGATTGGGGTTTACTCTACAACCATATACCTGTCATATTTATTCGACTTATGAAAAGCATCTCATTGCCGACGCCGAATAATCTGAAAGAATATGTGACCTATACACTGAAGAGAAATCGGACTGTTTTCTGAAGAATCAAGTTTCCCTCCTCATTTGGTCAGCCTGCCTGAAACCTGGGACCCATTACAATAACCTGATGCAATGCTCCCTCCCTTCCTGAGCAGGCAGTCAGGCAGTGTAAAATTTCCTCTGCAACGAGCAGGCAGTTTAGAACAGTGGGTTCTTTTATGAAGGATCAAGTTCTAAAGATCCCTTCGGAGATCGCGCAGTGAAGAGGTCCAATTATCCTTGCCAACAACAGCCCGTTTTCCAGGCATATAGGGAAGATTATAGCAGGGGTGGGCTGACCACCCATGTTGGGAGGTCAATTCATGTCGCGTCTAAAAGGGTCGGTTTTTTACAGAGCCTAGAAAGAGAAGAAAAAGATCGCCTCAATTAAAAGAGTTAAATACCATCCGGTAAGGTGGTGGCGGACTGTCGTTTTGGATGGCATTATCTCGGGTTTTCGAACAGATCTTCGTGTCGAACGCGGAAGCATGATAGATCAGAACTGCCGGGATAACATTCTGCAACATTTAGTCTGTTCAGAGGTGCAAAGGACGCAGGTTGTGTCTGTATGGATGACAAAGTTCGTCCTCACCATGCATTATCAGTGGACAAAATGCTTTTAAGAGAGAATATCACCAGTTTGGAGGTAATGTTTCTTCCCGACGGGCAGTTGGGAGTTAGGAGCACTATTTGTCCCTCTAAGTTTTTTTTTCCAGAACATCGAATAGACTTTAGAGTGAGATGCCTTATTGGAGGAACAGGGCTCATCGTGTTCTAACTTCTCCCTGACTGCCTTACGTCTAAAGACAAGCATACAGTCTGTTCACATTCATAAAAAATAGTTTGGTGTCGGATTTCATGAGGCATATATTCTTCTTTACCTCCAAGCAGCACACAATCTGTATATATTACAATTTTTGAAAATATTGCAGTATTCATGACAGAAGGAAATCAAACTAATTCAGCTTTCATGTTTTCATATACCTTTATTATGCAGCCACATACGGTAAATTTGGTGATGTCAGAATGCTATAAAAAAATTTAAATACAAAAAATAACATTTATTGGTATGTTAAAAGATACCACTTGATATCAGAAGTGGAAATGGTTAAAACGAAGTTAAGAAAGATCGGATCGTGTGAAGGTGATTTTTTTTTATAGAAAAAAAATGCTAGAATAAGAACATCAGAGCACATTAAATAAATTTAAAACAACATTTATTGGCATGTGTACCGAAATACATGATATCAAGAAGTCAAAATGGTTAGAATCGAAGTTAAGAAATTTGAATCGCGTGAAAGATGATTGTTGATAGAAAAATGTTAAGACAGAGCATCATTCCTGTGAGGAAGTTTATATTTTTAGCCTATCCACTATTTTTAATGATTAAGAAATAGTTAGAAACTTCAAGTAACAAAATTTTACTGGACAGTTAATTGGAAGCATCAATTTTCTTAAAGTTGATTTAAGGAAGTTCCTCAATATAATATAAATTACAATGAACTCATATTTATATTATTATTATTTATCATGTACTCCTTAAAGGGTAAAATCCTCAAAAGAAATTAGTCACTTTCCTTTCAAACATTTTCTTTATATGAATCACTCCAAAATAATTTTTTAAACAAGCACTAAAGATCTTGATCACCTATTTACCATGTATTTTAGTTTCAAAATGCTGACCGCAAATAGATAAATAAACAAATAAATGATATAAATTGAATTAAATTTACAATAATAAAATAAATTCAAATAATAAATAAATTAAAATGGAAAGAACCCAATGCTGAATTTGACTTGATCTTTCTCCATTCCTAGTACCACATGAGTGTATGAACAATATATTTCAAAAAACAATCGAACTTCCGCAGTTATTTTTCATATTGAATAGTTATAAATAAAATAGGGGAAAGATTGTTTAACCCATTTTTATGCAAAATATTCCGTTTATTGAATTCTTTCTCAATTGATAATAATTTTTTGTCTTGATATTTGATGCTCAACCTTTCATTAAAACTTTTTTTTCTTTTGAGAGTAGTAATAGAAATTTACATTTGTTCCTGTCTCTACACTCAAAGTGTCAATTGCAAGTCTTCCGCTTGAAACCAGAAAAGTCAACAGATTATCTTGAATTGATCTTATGTAAAAAATAATTAAATTGAAGTGCAGTTTTATTACTTTACATTGAATAATATATCGTTGAATGAATATGTTCTGTTATGTGCCTAAATATATATGTTCCTAAAATATATTTTCCACAGAAAACTGGAATTTTCGAAACAAAAAAAAGATATATACTTTATATTCGCTGGTAATAAACTGAATAGCATAAGTTAGATAGAATATATTGCGTTTTATAATAATGATGTAGGCTTTCGTGGGTTAATGCGTTTCAGTATAGAAGCTTAAGAATTTCCTTTTCAAATTTCATTTGACTTTCCCTAGTTTTTCTAGTAGTATTCCGTATGTTAATAACTTGCCGAAACTACCGATTAAAAGTGACCTAACAAAAGCATAGATATTCCATAAACTAAAACAGAAATTTGGAACAAAATTTTTAGTACGAATCATGTTAATTTCTTTGCCATCAGCAGGATGGCTATGAGATAAATAACGTAAGAATCTTGACATTTTTTCAGCGAGTTCGTTTGTCATGGAGACAAATACTACTA
Source organism: Araneus ventricosus (assembly GCA_013235015.1). NCBI lineage: Eukaryota > Metazoa > Arthropoda > Arachnida > Araneae > Araneidae > Araneus > Araneus ventricosus. Next base: position 2,985 of record BGPR01013087.1, read on the forward strand.
ACAAGAAATGCAAAGGTAATCTCACTGTGATTGTGTAAATCGCGTACAATATGTTGTCGCAAGTTCCGAGGCTACTGAAAGAGGCGTAGTATATGCTTCGAAATATGTCTATCATGATAAAGGAGAAAGTGACAAAAACAGAAAATGAAAATCCATCATTCAATTGTTCCATGAGCATTCCATTTTTCCCGCATAAATTAAGCAAGTAATGAGACTCTTCACTCCAGCAACACTTTTCCAGCTTATCTATCAGATTTTTAAACAGAATTATTAAAAAATTGCAAACCAAACTGTAATACAAGAAGAAAAGCTGATTTAATAAATCACCTGAAACGTAAAATAGCACATCAAGTTCTTAGCACATTCGATAGTCTCAAAGTTAAAGTACATTTGAATCATTGTCTTTCTGCAGAACATTTCTGGCTGTACATGCTCTGATTCATACTCTAAGATAGAAGGCTAGGAGTAGCAGCCTAAGACAGAGAGAATTTGAACAAATATTAAAAAATTGATGAAATGATATTTCCTAGCGCTAAAATTTCTAATTTGTAATGTAGTAAATAGTTTGTTCAGATCATACATAGCTCGTTTCATCGCCATACAGTTTTTGAAAACTGAAACACAAACAGTTAAAACAAATACTATAATCAAAAGCTCTGGGAATAGAATTCTTTGATACGGCAATAATATCAGCCACATCATTTGAGTAAGAAGTCTTAAGCTGAAAATTGCGAAAACGAAACCTTTCTCAATTTTCTTTAAAAAATCCGATTTTTTTTCTTTTCTGAATTCTTTCAGACTTATTTGAAAGGAGCTATAAGATTTAGTGTTGTGAAATTCCGTCATATCCAACCCAACTATTTGAAAAATAACAAAATTCCAATTAGATTCTTTTAATACTGTACGTTTTAAATATATTCTTGGACGTATATTATTTCCATTAACATTGTATTTTTTAAGTTAGAAATAAATAAAAAAAATTTATGTACACTGATCTGCCACAATGACAAGGGATTTCCAAAAAGTTATCAATAAAAAATTCTGTATCCATCAAAATAAATATCAGCTTTTGTTCCTTCCGAAAAACAAACCTGGTATGTCTACAGAGCATGTCATTTCATATCAATTCAATTATGCGTGTCCATTTAGTTTTTGTAAACATGTAATTATCTTAAATATCCATCTCAATTAGTTGCTTTCATTTTGGTGAATGATATCATATTTTTATAATGTCAAATAAATCGAATTTGAAATCCATTTCAGAAATGAAATGAAAATTAAACCAAAATAGCTGAGGCAATTATTTAGAACTCCATAGCTTTTAAGAAAATAATATAATAGTTTCCTTTCAATCTCTCTGATTGGATTATTGAGTCAATATTTATAATGCGACAAATTTAAAATTGATGAACTGCTGAGTCAACAACTTTTACTTCCCATTTTACTATTACTTTTATAATGGACTATTAGTCTCAAAGTGGATGAATTTGTAAAAAATCTTAGTTGATAGTCCAGTAAACGAAGGGTTTGAAAAACATTAAATTGTATAGTCTTGGAAATTGGAACACGTGTTCGCAAGGGATTCCTGTTGAACATACTAAAAATCCCCAGTCCTGGGGAGGAGCTCCCGCCGCCATCTTGGATTTCATCCCCCCTTTTTTAGTTTAACTTTAATATCTTGAAAACTATACGATTTTCAAATTACACGTGAGACAACAATTTAAAAAGCGTAAAATCCCCTTATAAACACATGATTTTATTTTTCTTCTAGCTTTAATAGTTTCCTATATAATGGGTCTAAACTTTTACTGCCATTGTGGGTTCCAAGACCCCTTTTTTAGCTTTTCTTTATTATCAGAAACATTATTCAAATTTCATATTACATGGGATCCAAAAAATAAAAGAGCGTAAAATTCCCTAGAAATGCATACATTTGTTTTTCTTCTAGCCTCATTAATTTTTGAGATAATCGGACTCAAATGGGATGTATATGTAAAAAAATCTTAGTTGATAGTCCAGTCAACGAAGGGTTTGAAAAAAAAACAATAAATCCTATAGTTCCGAAAATTGGTACACATGTTCTCAAGGGGTTACCGTTGAACATACTAAAAGTGCCTGGTCCTGCGAGGAGGGGACTCGTGCCCCTATATCATGGATTTCATCCCTTTTTTAGTTTTCCTTGAATGTCTCGAAAACTACTCAATTTTCAAAGCACACGTGATGCAACAAATGTAAAAAACGTAAAATTCCTTACAAAAACAGATTTGATTTTTGTTCTAATTTTAATAGTTTGCGAGATAATGGGTCTCAAAATTTGCTCCCATCTTGGATTTCAACCTCCCATTTTTAGTTTTTCTTCAATATCTCAGTAACTGTAAACACTAGAACAAAGATAAAAATATGTATTTTGGAGATTTTTACTATCTTTAAATTTTAATTCACTAATTAAATTAAATTAATTATTAAATTTAATTAAATGATTGATAATTTATTTCTAATTTTGATATAATGCTTCGCTATTACATTGTCTTATATTCTGTAAGTTTCTTATGTTTTGGTTGAAAACTGTATATTATAAACAAAAAATATGAGAAAATGTTTAGGAATTTTTAAAGAAACTTTCAACTTTTCCCGAATATAAATACTATTTTTAAGATAAAGCATCTAGTCAATATACGTAGGAAACAAAAGCATTGAGAAAAGTTTTCAAATCATTATTAGCTTTCGATGAAACGGGGTAAGACAAATCTCTTTTCGTCTTCATCAGTTTTTAGGCGGTTCTCTAAATGCCTTCGTGACAAAATCTTAACTGCAAAATGTGAGTGCCAATGATTGTATGTCCCACGATTCTCCACAACTGATTGTGAAGCATTGTATTCAAATTAACCTCAAATGTTTCACGTTTTACCAATCTTCCAATAATTTTGGCCAGTAGTGTATATCATTGACAAGAAAACCAAAGTCACTTAAATGGATTATACAAGTTGCAACGTTCTTTTCTTTCTCATTGGAAAAAACTAGCGGATTTCCACATTTCCTTAGATAAAATGGATTTCTTTTGGAACAAACTGTTCACTAACTTTGTGAGAAAACTTAAAAGCCATAAATTTAAAAATACAATTATATGCTGTTGTCCCAAAAATATTACATGAAGTTTAAATGAATTTCGAAATACAATTAATATGAAGTTGTTATTAATTTCAAAATAAAATTAATAATAATTTTCTATATATTTTTAGCTCATAATTTTAAAATGCAATTAAATGTTGATCTTCCAAATATATTACATTAAGTTTAATTAAATCAAGCTCCAAGCGTCTCCGGAGATAAATCCATCTATTCGTAAGTCGAAAGGAAATATTGTTCTTATCGTTTAATACAAAAATAAAGTAAGAAAACCAACTCGAGTTGCTTTGTACCTGAACTTTGCATGGTGCAAAAAAAAAAAAATCACTTTTGAGGGGGCTAAGTTATCCCATGTCAGAAAAAAATAATTTCAAATTAACTAACAAATATAATTGGAATTCAAAGCAACAAATTGAATGCTAGCTTTATTAACTTTCATATTTAAATACACTTGTCTTCAGAAATGTTGTACTTTCTTCACGAGAGACAGATTTTTCAGCAGAAATAATTTCGCTTAAAAACTGTCTCAATCTTTCTTCCTTCTGTAATCTCCTGAATGATTGTTATATACGTTTAAGGAATGAAATACTCTAGACATTGTTGCTGAAAAACGAGAAAAAAACTCACGCCCGTACCTCTAATCATTTGATCTCTATTTTATTTTTCAAAATTTTGTTCTCATTCTGGTGCAACGTTAACTCCAAGAGTGAAAAGTAAACCCGTTTTACGGTACTGTTACTAGTTTCACTGGTCGATAGTTGCAATTAGCCGGGACAATCAGTATTAATTATTTCTCCGATTAAGACGAAAAAAACACATACGTTTATTGTTTATGTTTTAATGATAAATTTTCTAATTTAAATCAAGAAGAAGGGTTAATCCTATGTAAAAACTGTCTTAGCAGTGCCCACGAAAGCTGCAGTGGCGCTGAGGAAGAAGACAACTGCTTTACATGTGAATTTTGTAACTAATATCTTTAAATTGCCATATAAAATAAAAATGATTGCAACTTTTCCGCTGAAAATCAAATTTTCCTAACTTCCCATAACGTTAACATGCGTAACCCGGTTTTACCCCACTAGTGGGGCATTGTAGAGGTTTGAACAAAACAAGCCTCAAGAGTCGCACGTACGAACTGACAACTGAAGCTAAAAGAAAGTAATTCTCTCCAAAGGACTGCAATTTCATTCTGAATATATCATTTCTCTTTGAAGCGAAATTAGTTATTCATGATTAAATTGTCAATTAGTCTTTGACTAAAATCTGTTCCCGCGTGATAAGAAATTTTAGAGCTTGATTCATTTTTGAAAATTTTAATTAAAATGCTAAAAATAACGTTTTATAAGTAAAAATTGTAAAAGACTAAAGAGTACTGAAAATCAATAAAGGGCGAATGTGGAAAGCGTCAAGTAGGTTTCCATGTCATGATAATTTATATATGCTGAAAAACAAAAAGTAAACATAGGAAAGTGTTTTTCTCGTGAAACCGTGCCTTTAAAAATGGCTTCAAATCTCATTGAAAATGTGTCCTATTGTTTCGAAATATTCAGAGAATTCAATCAACGGTTACAAGACAATTTTAAATTTAAAATCGCAAAATCGGCAATTTTAATCAACATTATGATACCGAGCCTACACAAATTTGTTGGCGAAAATAAATCAAAATTCAGCCTGGATAGGAAAAACTCATTATATACTAGGTCTTATCAGCAAAAGTCTTCTTCAGCAAAGCTAAAAGTTAATTTTGAAATATTGTTGAACTTTGAAAGTTTCCTAGCGTTCCTACTAGGAACCATAGGTTATGAGGGTCCCTACTGCGTTGATAAGCAATTATTTCTCAATTGTGTAGATCTTCCACAGAGTCAGAACTGGATCATCTGACGTCATTTTGAGTACAATCAAGTTTATATCCTTGCAATCTTATGGAAACCATACTGGTAGAGAAACTATGAATTTCCTGGTAGCCTTTGCTGCCTGATTTACAGCAACTCCTGACATAATTACCATGATTAAAAAAACTGACAGACAAATTGAGGCAACAGAATTTGCAAAATTTCATTAATCATCTTTAGACCATAACAAGAACGTAAGGCAAGACTAGAATAATCCCGTCATGTAAAGCAAGACAGTTATAAAAATTGGACATGAAAGGAAATATCGTCAGCCATTTTCATTGATTTGTTTAATTCATGATAGACCTGCATTACACTCTTGTAATCTTGCCAAGATATCAAACTTTGCGATTTTGAAGTGAATTTATTGAAACACAATCTCATGGAATTGCGCATGACGCAATAATGACCGACGGAAGAAATTATGATGCAATTTGTAAACAAAGGTAAAGAATGCATCAACATTCCGCTGATGCATAAATAGAAATATTTCAATTCTTCCCAAAGCAAAGGTAAATTCCATAGTTTACTTTGAGCAGATTCTTCGCGTCCGAAATACAATGTTATCATCATTAATATGTTCATAGCAATGCAAATAATTATATACCAGAAGATTAACATTCCTATTGTCTTCCACTTGTAAGTGGGTAACAGAATTGCACTGGTTCGAGAAATTTTTGCTAGCAGCAATTCAATCTTCTCTCTACAACGAAGCAGTGAGGTTAATCCTCTCGTACCTAGCCAGGCGGTTCCGGGTACAGGTTTTGCCTAAGACGGCCAGTTTGAGGGGCTTTTCTTCGTTTGAGGAGTGGTAGGGTAGAAAGATTTCTTCATTGTTAAGAGTGGTTGGAGGTCCAATTATCCTTGTCGGGGTCTTTTCCAGAACCCCTTTCAGTTCTCCTGAAGCGGAGGGAGGGGAATTCAATGAAAAAGTTTAATGCGAACTGACAGTGTTTACATAGGTTTTATCACTTTACATGCTTTCTCATCACATAATAGGAAATATTTTATAGCTGGAATTCAAGAAGAAATCTTTCCCATTGTACTCCTATTTTGACTTCCGTTATACGCGTGCAGAACATATTATATCCCTATTTTTTCTTTCAGTTAAAAATTAAATAATAAACACTTGAGAAATTCAAAAAAGCGAAAAAATAAGTTTACGTGACTATTTTAAATATTTTCATAAAGATTGCTAATAAGTAATGAAAAATCACAGCATTTTACATATACTTCATTTAATTGCTCATCACAGGCCCGATTATAGCATTTTTGACAACATTTTTTATTAGTTTCGTACCTGCTTCTCCCATAATATTTCTATATATCTTTATTTTACATTAACTTTGTTGTTTTTTAGTCTTGTGCCTTTTATTCTAAAAATAATGTTCTCTTTTTTTTTATTTCCACTGGAAGGCGGGCATTGGGCGGAACTGCATAAAATCTGTATTATAATATGTATCCAACAGAGATTTACGATAGCATCAATTCTTTTTATATCCTTATCCATATTTTTGCGTTTAAAAATTACAAGGGATTAATTAAAGAAGTGTTTTGAATATTGTAAAAATATAAAACATAATCCAATGTGTCAGGTATTTCTTGAGACATCATTTTTCCAGCATAACAAATTTAGAACATCAACTTTTGTTTGTCATATTATAAAATCTAACAATTTCTCCTTTTTTTTATTGTTACCACCTGTCACTTCGTATAGAAACTGAAAAATGCATTGTAAATAATTATGAAATACATTTAGCGTCAGATTGAAAGCCAAATCTTCAAGACTTAACTTCTCGCTTCCTTTTTGGTAAAAATTATTTGAGTCATCTCCGTTTATTTAAAGGAATTAGATAGACACAAATTATTTCATACCTCTGTTAAAAGTTTTTTAGAAAGTTCGACAGTAGAAAACCAGTTATCGATTTTAAACCTCACAGGGGCGGTGGTTTTAACCAGTGCTGTCAAAAAAATGTGAGCGCCCTGGGAAAAAGTATTTTGGCGTCCCGTTAGAACCATAACAAGGAATTTTAAAACCTATATTCCAACGAAAATGTCTACCTAATTGAGTAATTGAGGAAAAAAAAAGAAGTCACCTGTTCTCAGATTATCGCTTTTGAATTTTAGTGATATTTGTCTTTTCAGAACAATATTTTGCAAGAGAGCTTCTCTAATGCGTGTTACTTCTATTACAAGCATAGTTTATGATTTGTTCACTGATTGACTGAGTATGAATATTTTTTTGAAATGATATAAATGTTTATGCAACCTTACAAAATCTCTGGCTCTAGTTACAAACCCTAACCATAGCTTTACTTTTAACAAATTCAACATTATAATTTTTTCACTCAAAATTAAAATAAATCAATATAGTAAATTTTCAGGCGCCTTTGGATCAATGGGCACCCCTGTGCCCATTGGATAAGATGGCTCTGGTTTCTACAGAAAACCACCTGTTTGAGAATTTTTAAAGTAGGCAAATTTCCGCTTTATGTTCATTTATTTAATGAAAATAAACTTTCCGATATTCAATAAGGCAACAAGAGTCATAGTCCTCTTTTTCAATGGTTTTATGTAAGGATAAATTTTGTTTTCCCAGAGGAAACAAATGATTTTTTTTGTAATGAATTTCTCAAAAATGGGACTAGTTAGCCGGTCGAAATTTCTATTTTTTTTTCTGTATGTTCTTTTTTTCAAAATTGATAAAACCAAAAAAGTATGAACGAAATTCTGAAGCGTATAGTAAATTATTGAGGGGGTTTCGACGAGAACCAGGCCCGCGTAGAGTCAGATTTCCGCACTTTCGTTGTTTCGCCGATATAAAGAAATATGTTTGTTATACAACTGCTAAGATCATCAATTTGGAGAACAAGTTGACAGAACTTAGAAATAAGGACAGATGTTCGTACTCTATCAATGAGAATCTCCAGTATCTCATTTGTAGTTTTCGACAAAGGAACGAAGAAACACCCTTTTATGAAAAAGAGCAGTTTACAACTGGTAGTATGGCATTGTCCCTTTACGTGAACAATGCAGTAAACAGCTAACACTGTGTTGCGCACCGGGGTACTTGCATCGGTATTTATCATGCGCTGTACAACAAGTGAAAGGCGAACCATTTCACAAATTCTTGTTTCTTTAGTAACAATGAATCATGAACAAGTCCGCAAACTATTGTCAAAAATAAATCTCATAAAAGAATAAAAATAGACGGGAGAAAAAAAAAGTTGCATAAGTTGCATTTCATTAAAAAGAAAAGCAATTTCAAATAGAGCAATTGAGAGTTCTTGGACTTGTGAAATTTGTCAAGTTTGTTTATGTGTGAACTGCTTCGGTCCTTATAATGATGAGCGTCATTAGATTTTTATTTTACTATTGCATGTTCTTTTTATGCTTTAACTATTTATTGTAAATACTCCTCCCTGCATGCTAGCTGCGAATGTGCTTTTTTTATTTGTTGTATTGTACTGTGTTAATTTGTGGCTTCCTGCATTCTTTTCCCCTTATTTTCTTTATTACTATTATTTTATTTTAATATTGCATAATTATTAATCAAGAATTTGCGTATATGAAAGTTTGAAATTGTGCTAATAAATGTGTATATATATTATTTTATCCTTTATATTATGAAGCAGTGTACCTTGTATCGAATTGTTGTACTCGAATATCGACTTTGCAGGCATTCTTCGGAACTGCCAGTGGCTCGTAATTGGTATGTCCATAAGGAAAGGTCAAATTACTTATTTTTTTACTAAGAATTTTATTACCCTTTTTACTACTAAATGCACGTATACAGCATTGTGGTGAAAAATAATATTTTAATTATAAAATGTATGATATCTATTTCATCTTATCTTATGTTCTCAATCAATAATTTTTTGAAGTATCTATAGAACAAGAAATTGTTTCTGTTTAACATGGATGAAACGGAGTATTTAATTCTCACCTAAATCGGCTATTATTGGGACGTCTTATATAGAGAGAGAACATTGATATTATATATAAATTGTATTGATCTATGCATAAATTAACATTTTGTTACTGAATGAGCTGAAACATGATTTTCTCATATAATTTCTAAAATATAACTTTTGGTAAAATTAAGTGAATTTAAAATTGACAAAAAATTTTTAAGAATGCATAAAATATTTTGGAAATGTTTTCTTGATTTATGATATCCCGAATTTCATTTATTTAACATATTTTCTCATTTCAGTAATAAATGAAACTTTAAAAACGTATTATCTCATCTTTTGCTAAATTATTTTGCAGAATAAAAAAAAATTAAACTTAATATATTATGGCATTTTATCTACATTTGACAAAAGATTGCTTGATTAATAGTTTTAAAGCTTAAAAAATCAGATAAAAAATAAGGGTCATTTTGAATTGGATATCTCAAATTTTATTTAATATATTTAGAAGAAAACATTCATACATGCATTTTTGGAAATATAATACAGGAATATTTTAAAAACATACCTAGTTCTGTGGAAAATACTGCACAGAACTCATAACGTTAATTTATAGGCAGAAAATCAGCACGAAAATCAATTTGCAAACAGCTTTATAACAAAATGAAATGAAGTAAAATTCTTATGTTAAAAGCTAAAGAAATATGTTATTTTCGATCAGTGGTATTTTCCCGCATTTAATTTATTTAACGGATTTTCTTCATCATTATTGACAATTAGAATTTTTTTGAAATATAACACAGACACTTCTTAAAAAGTAATTAACACTGTGTTAGTAATACGGTAGGAAACTATATTTTATAATCAGAAAATCATAATAAAAATCAATTAGTACAACGCTCAACTGAAGTCAATTTCTTAGGCTAAAAGAAGCAGGAATGTATTCGAAATGTATTTCGATGTTGGTTTTTTTTATTTATTAAGAATCGGAATTTTTGAAAATATAATGCAGAATGTTTCGAATTATAAAATAATTTCTTTAGAAAACAACTCTACCACTTCTCAGTAATATGATAGAAAACCCCAAATAATATTTTATATAAGGAAATGAGCCCAAAAAATCAATGAGCAGAATGCATTATACTGAAAAAAAATTGTGAAAACGAACAGAAGATTCTCATATTGAAACGTAAAAGCAAACTCTCGCTATGCGTTTCGACCCTCGCGGAAAACCACGAAGAAATCAATCAAAGTTGAACGCTAACAGCATTATTACCTTGAACAGCGGGGAGTGGGGCAGTGGGGTAAAGGCCACCCAGAATGGGATAGTCCATTTCATGTGATATCCTCTCAAAAATCTTCGGTCTTAAAGGACCTGGGAAGAAAAGTCCTCTCGGGATTAAAGAGATAAATAGAAGTCTGGAAAAGTACAGTGCAGAATAATGAAAATTCGCTTTTAGAAATCGAAACTAAGGGTAACCAAGCAACATGGGATACAGTTGTAATAATAACGGAAAATAGAAATAGATATTTTGATATTATCCATGGCCATCTTCGAAATTTGAGTTTTCGTGACGTTCCATAATAAGACGTAACTTTCAGTCCCATGATATTGAAAAGCAACAAAATCTGTTTCATCGCTTTTGATAAATGATATTTTCGCATCATCTGGAAACTGCAACCCTTTTGAAATAAAATATTTTTTATATTGTAGATCTGAGAAAGCTTTACAATTGCGCAAAGTTTATGGAGTTTTATATGAAATCCTTCTAACTGGGTCAAAAAGAGTATTAAATTCATCTATTTTTCAGAGACTGAAATATCAGATTTGCTCCATGTATTGTATTTCTTTTACAAAAATATTTATTTCATTTGCTACATTACTCTTATTTTTACCTATTTTGAAGTCTTATCATGGTATGAAGTCTAGTTTTCGTAATCGTAATCGGAAATGATTTTTATTAATATCATTTTAAATATTATATTTGATATTGTGACTCCTTTCTTTCCCAAAATACGCTAACGTATTATTAACATACTGGGTGAACATGTATCTTTTTAAAGTGAATTAGTTTCCTTTCATCAAGATATAACACAATATAATGCTTTTTCCTGCTTTGTTGAAGCATTTCATTAGCAAACTGAAATCTTAAAATTGTTCGACGATTTTATGAAGCAAACATTTTGTTTTGTTATTTCAAACTAATGTATTCAGGACTACTTATATGATGGATTATTTTCTGGTGGCAGTAGACACAAAATCTCTTTAGGACTTTTTCCCTTTTGAATAATTGACTTTTGCAAAAATGAATAGACAGAAATTTTATGAATAATTTGACTAGCGAATTTCAAATGTGCCGTGGCTAAAAGCTTTCCTTAAACAAGTAGAATTCTCATCGATTGATTAACTAATTAGAAATATATTTGGGTATTTTGTGATTTTAATATTTTATTCTGATATCTTTGGTGTTCGATATATAAGAACTTGACTTTTTTAAATAGTCTTTTTATGAAAAAATATGTGTTCCATCTATAGGATATCTTATATAGTTAGTGCGAATGAGCGTCAGCTAATGAAAACATGTTTCCTAAGAAAGGAAATCAAAATAATTCAAAGAAAGCCAAGAAACTAAGATAAACTCAGAGGGAATCGAATTAAACAAACAAGGAATCGATTCTAGTCCATTTTATCAAGGGCTAAGGACTTTATTCGAAATGGATTCAAAATATTTGGGAAATTTTTCTGCAAGAAGCTTGCATTACGCCAAATATAGCTTCTCTTAGCCCGAAATTTCCCAAAAAAAGACAAAACAGATTATTACCATCTAAAAAGCATTATTTTAAAAGAAAAAGGAAAACCAATCACAAACATAAAAACGCTAGAAAGATTGATTTAAAATTATTATCCATCTGGCTTTTAATAATAACAGCCATCATAAAAATAAACTTACCCCATGCTTAGAAAAGAAAGAAAAAATGTCCTAACGCTATCACAATCCCACGCGAACTTTCTGCCAAAATCAGCATATTTTTTAAAGAAACACTAGAACCATGGCATCTATATTCGAAAAGACAAAACAGAAGAAGGAAAAACAGAAATTTTTTGGAATGAAACTATTTAGACATATTAATAAAAAAAAGTCTTAGTTTCCATCTACGCCTCAATGAATGTGAAAGAATTTTTTTTAGATTGTATATTCCAGACTGCTTCCAAGGATTAGATCTTTAATGCCGTGAATATTAAAAAAGAAAATGGTTACCATTGAGAGTCTTTGAAAAAACATTGGAAGCCATTAAAAAATCATTTCTATTATTGCATATTTTTAAATTCTGTTAACTTGACTATTACATTTCTAAAAACTCCTGAATCTATATTGGAATGTTAATCACAAAGATTTTTACACTTGAAATTAAATTGAGCTCTTTTATCAAACAGGCCAATCAAAGTTTTTTCGTTTAGAATTTTCAATTTTAATATCTGAAAAGGTACCTTTATTTTGATGAGAGTTCGTTTTAGTAAATTTAAATTCTTTTGGATAACAATTAATAATGAAATCTAAGTTGTCAGAATTTAAAATAAGCAAATCATCTATGTATCTGTAACAGTAAATTAGATTATTTCTAATAATTTTATCCTCAAAAAAGTGTAGGAAGATACTGGCAAGTGAACTGGAGAATGTAACACCCATCGGAATGCCTGAAATCCTTTTATAATATTGAATACCATTAAAAAGATAGTTTCTTTAATGCTGAAATTACAAATTTCGAGCTAGTCAGTTTTCTTAATAATAGAATCGTTAAAAAACTCATTGTACATAAAAAGGCAAACTTCCATTAATTTATCATGTGGCAGATTTGTGTAAAGATTTTTGAAGTCAAAGGAATTTAAATTGCAAATTTTGTTATTATTCAGGAGATCCAAACTTCAGCATTATTGCAAATAATAAAGTTATCTTCTTTTTTAAATCCATCTAAAATAATATTTAATAATTTGAAGAAATGTTTACTAATAAAATAGTTATAACGTCCTGTTTCACATGTAACAAATCTAAAGCTAATAGGAATTTTATGAAATTTAACATTTGGAAAAAGATAAGGATAGATTAAAGAACAGGTTTCAATTTTGAGTTTTTTAGCAAAAGCCAACATTCTTTTATCGAATTCCTTTTTACTGCAGTCTACTAGGCTAAAAGTTGCATTTGAGTTATATTCATTAATCAAAAATTGCTTATAGTAAAATTTGCATAAAATACAAAAATTATTCGCTGCTTTGTCTACAGTTGTAATAATAAATTTATCTTTTAAAGTTTTAATATCTTTCAAAATCAATTTATTTAAAAAATTCCTCTATTTTTACTGTTATTTTTATCAAATTAAAATCAGCTCCGAATTTCCTCTAGAATCTTATGTTTCCATTCTCTAAACCCTTCAATTGGCCAATGGTATCTTTTTGCAACTTTGGAAATCAACAAATTTAAATCTCTGCAAATAGAAAGCAAAGTCTTTTTGAACCTCAATTTCCCCCTTAGTCTAAATTTTGTTTCCCTACCCACCAAATCCTGTAACAAAATAGAGTCAACAATTCCCAAGTTACCAGTAATAAAGTGTCCTTCATCTTTATCAATAAAATCTTTATATTTATCATCATTGCAGTAGCAATGCGAATCATTAATTTGATCTAGGTTTTCACTATAGAAATTATCGTTGCAGATACGTTTTTTTCAAGTTTTGGAATATTTAAAGGCAATCGGAATTTTTGTATTATCTTTAAGTGGAAAAACATCTTTACTTTCATGAAAAATTTTAGGAATCTTTAGATTTTCAAAATTAATGTCCAAGAAATTAATAATGCAATAGTCATTATTTAAAGTTTTATTATTAATTTGTCGCTATTTTCAATCCTGATTTTAAACTTTAGCAGATCCAAACTTAAAATCTTAGTAAAAGAATTATCAAATTTAATATTGCTGAATGTTTTTACTAGAAATCTTTTTATCCTATTATTCCTAAGAAAGCATTTATGCTTTCAAAATAAACTAAAATATTCTAATGTGGGATAACTTATATCTTCGATGTTTCAATTTATACAATGTTATTATTTGTACAATAAGTAGCCATCTTTCTTTGTAATAATAGTGTTATTGCATACTATAGGTCCGAGAAGTTGCTATCAAAATAAATAGGCTTAACGTCTATTAAAAAATAATATTCCGTTTTAACAAAAAGAGCGCCGGTATTTTTCTAACAAAAATAAACTGAAGAAGAAACTGGCCACTGACGTGACGCAATCAGTATATCTATTTATATGGACGTTCGGAAGCAATCCATCAGTTCAGTTCAGCTAGTATAAGCCTGCGACTGAAGCGCCACAGGGTTCCCCCAAGTAGACTGTTAGACGATTAAATTCAGAATCTCAGTCGCAAAGGCTGAATTTCTACAAGTTGAAAAGCAGATTTCAGTCTATGGATGCTAACTGTCTTCTGACTAGATCCCACTTTGAATTGTGAAATGCTTCGAAGTCCTGTAAACAACGCGCTGGGGTCCACTATAGGGCTGAACCAAAGACATAGTGAGCTTGTCCTGTCGAAAAAAATCATGAGAAAAATTATTAAGTTCCTTTTGCTCAAAAACGTTCCTGTAGTAATATCATGAAGTTGGAATTCGTCTTAAAGACGACAACCGATATTGCAAAGATGAAAGAAAATCATTGGTAGATAAAGTTTTATTGCTATTAAAAAATCGTCCGGGCAAATCTGTAGGAGGACCGTACACCATATTGAACACTTTAACGGTTTTTTCAGAGATAATGATACCCCTAATAAGATAGAAAGCAATGTCATAGTCCATCTTTCAGTTGCGTGAGCCCAAATTGCAGACTTTTATTGACGGAGGAGTAGTCTTTCGACTAAACTGTTGGACTCGATGATGGTCAGGTGTTTTATAAATTACTTTCACCCCAAGCAGTCGAACAAATTCACGAAATGGCTGGCTCTCTTACTATTTTCCCGAAGTAAGCTTCTCTGGAACTCTAAATATAGCGATCCAGTTGACATAGAGCTCAAATACAATATTCTCAGCTTTAATTTCCTTGAGATGAATTGCCTCAGACCAACATGAGAAACTGCACACATATGTGAGGACATATGTAGAACTTCGAGATGGAGGAATCGGTTCATCCAGATCAATATGTACATGATGAAATGGATGACGTGTTACAGGATATTTTCCAAGAACACTTACTATATGGCGTTGTATTTTACCTCATTAACAAGGTACGCAACAACGTGTCCATTCGGCAACATCTTTCTTACAACCCGTAAAAAGGAAACGATCGTTCTCTATCCAACTTCATTGTAGGCTTTACACCTGGGAGGGATAAATTATGAAGAGTCTTATAAATTCGTGGAAGAAACACTTTCAGAAGAAACGGATGACATCTTTCAGTCGATACAACTTAGAAAAGTTCTGCGCCCATTCCTATAATCTTAAGAAATTGGAATTTTAAAGAATTAGAATAGAATTTCAGCAGTTGAAATTCCTCTCGGATAACTGAGCTCTTGAAAACTCTTTATATTCGAATGACAAAGGCATTTCAATCTCTGAAATTCGAGACACACTATCGGCTACCACGTTATGTGAACCCGCAATGTGTCGTATATCCGTCGAAAACTGACTGATCCGGTCAAAATCCCGAGTTTGATGTAGTGAACATTTTTCATATTTTTGAGTGAAGGCATACATTAAAGGCGATGATCAGAATAGATCGTAAAATAGCGACCTTCCAACATTTATGAAAATTGACGAACGGGTGCGTACACTGCTAATTACTGACGGTCCTAAACAGTATATCGCTGTTCGGCTGGGGTAAGCTTCCGCGAAAAAATACCAGAGGTTTCCATTCCCCGTTTTCTTTCCGGCTTAGGACGGAACAATAACTACAATTTTAAGAGTCTCACGTCAAAGATATTTGGGCTTCTGGCAACGGATAGACTAGAAGAATTGAATTCTAAAGACTATTTTTACAATTTTCGAAAGTCCGTTTCGCTTCCTCTGTCCAATTTATTGGACGGTTATCCTTTTTCATCGCATCCTTTAGATAATCGGTTAACATATACTGTTCATGTGCAGCAATTTTAAGGAATCTCCTATAAAAATTTAAAAGAGAAAAAAATCGCCTTTAAAACATTTAGGTTTATAAAATTCATTTATAGATTTAATTCTATAGGAAAATGGTTGAATCCCTTTGTCGCCTGAAATTAAATAACCCATAAAATTAACAGATAGCTGACTGAAAATGCATTTTTCCGAATTTATATACGTATATAAAGCTCAACGTATGTACTTATGTATATATTTTGTTCCATAATCACTTCCGAATGGCTGGAGGGTTTTTGATGAAATTTAGTACGTATGTTCCTAATTAGCCGACATGAAGTAGTAAAGGGTAAATAAGTCCTAACACAGTCTCTAAGGGTAGGGTAGGTTAAAATCGCTTAAATATATGCAGCAAACATGCCACTGGACATGCTTGGCTATTTTTATGAAATTTGGTTCATATATTTCTTATTAGCCAAGTAAAAAAACTGTAGGGGTTAATAAACACTAACACAATCCCCCTAGGGTAGATAGGGGCAAATTCGTGTAAATAAAAGGAACAAATGGGCCGACTGACATAAACTTTGATACGACTGGGACGATTTTGATGGAACTTCGTACGCATGTTCCTCGTTGGCAGAATTGATCTACTGCAGGGTTATAAGCTGTAGGGATAAATCCCAACAGGAAGAGTTAAAGTTTATTCATACAAGTAACAAATAGGTCGCTGGACAGGAGATTTGATACGGTTGGAGTGATTTTTAAAGAAATGTGGCAAGCATGTTTTTCATTAGCCAACTTGAAATACAGTAGGGGTGAATAAGCCCTAATCCACTAACTCAGGGTAGAATGGGGTACAATTGCTTAAATACATGTAATTAATGGGCCAATTGGTTTTCTATTAGATATGGCATGGGCAAATGTTGATGAAATCATGCACATATGAGTATCATTGGCCGATTAAATATACTATTTGGGGAAATAAACGCTAATCCCATCTATGAGGATAGAGGGGACAAAGTCGTTTATATATACGTAACAAATAGGTGTAATTTTAAATATAACAATATTAAAAAAAGACTAACAGAAAATAATATAAATTTATCAGTTTTTCCGATTAAGAATTATGAAAGTCTTAAAAATGCATACAATCATTAAAGAATTTGTGTATATATCTAAAACAATTCACTCTATGAAACAATGAAATTATTTTCTTATTCACGAATCTGAAAACATTAAATTTTTCAAGGGTAGTTATAACAATAATTCCATATACAATACCCTCCTATTGTCCGCATAAGTTATCCAAACATTGCTAAGCATCCATTGAACTGACAAGCATATCAGTTTTTCTTGATTTGAATAAAATTATCGAAAGATTCAGTTGACAAGCATTTTTAACTTTCATTCTTGTAGCTCTGAATACTCCCTAGGGTTCCCAAAAGGAATCCGTAAGTTACTAAATTACCAATAGAAGTGAAAAGCAAAGGTTTTTCAATTGTGTAAATTTTCCACAGGGTGAAATATTCTTCTTCGGCTGATATTTTAATTACGATTATGTTTATTTCTTTGTAATACTGTGGTATGCATCCTGGGAGTGAAATAATTAATTTTCTAGCGGCCCTTGCGGCTTCATTGGCAGCTGCAGCATGTACCATCACTTTTACCAGACAAATGGAATAACTCATAATTGCTGCAAAAATGCATGCGTATTCCAGGTAACTGCAGTTTGGTGTAACTACAAAAACATAACATGACCAAAATATTAACATCATGCAGTTTATTACTGAGATGAGAGCAGGGTAGGACAGAACATCATCAGCAAGTTTTATTAATTTAGTTAATTTCCAATAGACTTGTACTGTGGTCATGTAATTTTGCCTAGTAATGAAAAACCGGGATTTTGAAAGGAATTCGTTGAAGAAAAATCTCATGCAAGTGCACATGAAGCAATAATAACCTACAGTTGAAACTATGACGAAATGCAACATAAGGAGTGTCAGATGAAATGATATTTGCCGAAGATGAAAACAGAAAAGTTTCATTTCATCAGACAATGGAGGAAGGTTCATTACTTCAGTCTGAATACGTTCCTTTAGATTGGTGCTGAATGCACTTGCATTGATAATCATGTTGAGAACACTCATAGACATTATATACCAGAAGAGTGACATTTTCAGTTGCTTCAGTTTGGAAGTGGAGAGCAAAATCGAGGCTATCTGTGACGTTTCGCTCATTAATGCTTCAATTCTTGCTCGGGAACGAAGCAAATAAAGGTACGAAGATGCCTGAAAAAGTATAGAACTGAACATCGTAAATGCGGTTTTTGAATTTGTAACTAAAAATATGCATACCACCCAGGATATGATGCAAAGAATCATGGAAAACAAAAATAGATATTTCGTTATCTTCCAAGGCCACTTTCCAAATGCAGTCTCTTGTCGTATTTCGGAATAAGGTATGATATCTAGTCCCATGAGCTTGAAAAGAAACAAAACAGGTGTGACAGCTTCAATTAAATATGTTTCTGATTTCATTATCGAAACAATTTGCTCTTTATGTCTAATCTACAGAGAATATATTTTAAATCATTACGCGTATTTCAGAAACGTTCTTCCCGATTCTCTTCGAATGTTAAAATTTAAGTGCTCTGTTTTCGATTCCTTAGAAAGATCTGCAACTGGTTAAATAATTTATTTCAATTTTTAAGGTCTTTTTTGGATTATAATCAAATGCTATTATTTCTTTCTTCTCTATGCGATTTCTGGTCATTTTTGTGTCTCTAAATGAAGGAATGAAATCTGCTTGAGCTATTGAATATTAAAATACATTATTTACTATGTTAGCTCTTTGTTTTATTGAATTTTTTACATGAGAGGAATTTTAACTCACGCTACTCAGATATTTGAGTAGATTTTGCTGTACTTTCCTTTTGTTAATATAACTTACTAATGGTTGATTCTCCATTTTCGTAGATAATGATGTGTTGGTTTCGACATGGATCTGTGCAGACTGTAAAAAATTATATTTCGATTTCGTTGAAATCATAAACATCAGAAAGTTTAAAACTTATCTCAGTATAAATCTATAGATAAAAATGGTGTGCTTGACAAAGCAACTACCGAAATTTTACCTTTAAAGGAAAATCTATTTTACATTAACACGATTTCGGGTAATACGTTTTCAATCGATTTAGTCTTATATAAAATCTTATAAAGATCAATGCGATTAACATACACAATACACAGTCAGCAGCTGAAATGGTGCATTACTTAAAATAGATGAAAGTGTTGATTTAAATTTGCCGGATATTTTTGAAAATTTCGAGTTCATACGTTTATGTAAACTTGTACAGCGTGAAGAGTAAAATAGTATTGCACTTTAATTCTTTAATCCCGAAGCTACTTTTTTCTCTCAGCCCCTTTAACCCTGGGACTTCTCGGGATGATCTGACATGAATTGGACTCTCCCAATCTTTTGGCCATTTACCCCACCACCTCACCCCCTGCTATAACCTTTCCTTAAGGCACACGGAAATGGGCTGTAATGGGCTAGAATAATTGGACCCCTTTCCGCACTTATCTCCAAAGCGAATCTCGGAACCTCATTTTCCCTCAAAAGAAGCCAACCGCCTCAGTATGGCTTCCGTTGATATCAAGGCAAAATTTCTAAATGTTATTATGGTTGATGAAGTTTGTCTTGGTGTCACGACAAGAATGTTCTACATCATTTCGGTCAATGACCGGCTTGTTTTCTACCCATTCAAGCCAATCCAGAAGTACTCCATTGCGAGAAACACAGAGTTGGTGACGCAATCAAAGCAAGACTACTCAATAATAGAATAAAGAATTTAATAGAATTAAATTAAATCCTAATATCATTAAACACACTAGCGGTAAGACAATACAAAAGGAAGGAGAAGGTAGTGAACAGAAATAATCAGTCTTTAAGTACTCCAACAGGCTGCTCGCTATTGGTCGATAGGTGACATCACAAAGAGGGCGGATCGGATCTGCATTCAATTACAATTCGAGATATTGCCAGATGCCGCGATGATGCCACAGATCGTATTTCACTTTTATGGCCCAATGGGATGAATGGAAATCCAACGAGAATTAATTATCCAATGCCAATTATCATCGGTTTTTTACACTGACGAAGGGTTTTGGCATGCTATGTTCCATGAAAAGTGTATTGGCTTATTGGCGAATGTTCCTCTCAGAGTAATAAATTTATTTACAACATTTTAAAACCCAACAGTACTGCACTTCAAAACGAACCTAGCCTTAGTGTGGAGACGTGCTATCGTGGCGAGAGAAAAGGAGAGACAAGTCTGAGCTTCTAATACCCAGATGGATGACAGCGCCTCCTCTGATGCGTTATACTCAGCCACGGTGCAGCTTGAAATTAACAATATTTATGCACATTATAATTATACTCTATTATAATTATGCACAATTAGTAAAATTTGGAACATTTGTCATTAATATGGATGCAACGGTTCACAATCAGTTGTAGAGAATCGTGGGAACTCACATTTTGCAGTGAAGATTTGGTCACGAGAGCAACTAAAGGGACTGGCAAGAAAATGATGAAGATGAAAATGATTCTGAACCACTCTGTTTCACAGAAAGCTGATAATGATTTTAATTGTGACCTGAAATGCTTGCATTTGTGTAAAAAGGCACGTATAAAAAATCCTATATTTTTCCGCATTTTTTGCTTATATCATCGAGACTTTTCAAACGAATTGTATCAAACTTACAGAATACGTCACAATATGCCAATGAAATATAATATTGAAATTAAAACCAAATACTTTTGATTCAGAGGAAATTTGAGCATTGTAGTAAATAATTTTTAACTGCTCATGTGCGAAACATAGCATAATTTTTCTTTCATAAATTCAAAGCCAGATTTATAGAATTTAAGGTGTTGTCTATGAGAAACTAAAAAATTCCCAATACATAAATTGCTATTTTTTAAACTTGAATCTGCGAATAAGTATATTGCATTGCAAAAAGGTTAGAAATAGGCTAAATACCCCTACATATCTATATAATAAGTACATAATATAAATTGCAGTAAATTAAGCATCATAAATAACAATAAATTTTATGACGCTAATCGCATAACTTGAATAAACATTGGAATTGTAAAATTGTGTAACTTGATATACACTATATAATTTAAAGCATTAGGACACATTTATGCTTTTCTTATCCTGCACTCTATAGAATTAGAATTGCGCAGCAACATCATCAATTATATTGTCTTTTCCTTTTACCTGACGAATGTGAGTTTAAAATTCAATATACAGTCTAAATGTCTATGCTGACTTGGACTGCTTTGTTTTCGTTTAACGCAAAAATAAAAGGATTCAAGATTAGTATAAGTTGAGAAATTTATACATTCCAACATAAGAAAAAAAATTTTAATGAATGGGTAAATGACATATTTCATATGTGGATCAGTTTCTTTGGCTTTTGTCAAGTTTCATTGAGAAAAATACAGTTGGTATCCATTTATCCTTTGCAAAATTGCATCTATTAACTTCCAAATGCTACATCTGATGCATCTGTCCATAAACTTAATTTAGCACCAGGAATAGTGTATTAGAGTAACATCAGAAAGTGCGTGTTTGGTCAAAGAAAATGCTTCATCAATTCAATGAACTTTTAATTGCTAAATCTGATGGATATGTGAATAGATTTAAGTGAGCACCAGGGATAGGATATTAGTGTAAAATAAAATCAGCAAGTGCGTGTTTGGACAAACGTCTCATTAGTCCAAAGAAGTGACTTTTCTGACTGTTTAGGAGGACAATATGATTTCCATTTATTTATGTTGCCTCCCAAGGGCTCAAATTTGAGCTTTTCGAGAAAGAAAGCTTTTGTACGTATCTAAAAATCTAAAATTGTACATATCTAAAAATCTGCGCAATTGGGCTAAAGTTTGAGGTTTTTAAAATTTCTGAATAAACTCAACGCTGTCGGACAATGGTTGAAAACCATTCTTTGAAAAGTAAAATCCCCAAAATTCGAAACAGTTACGCAAATTTACATTTTGAATGCTTAAGCGTTTAACTATATTGGCTCCGTTTCGTAAAAAGCGCCCTAAGACGATGCATATGGTCTTGATGAGTCTTTGTTTAAGTTTAACTTTTTAAACAGCAGACCACTTAATAACTAATATAACTTTACAATGTACAATTATACTACTTATACTATACAGAATTTGCTGATTAAAAATATAAACTTAAAAATCTTTAGAGCAAACAAAATGTTGCCAAAAATAAACGTTGCAAAATAAAACATTAAAAAAACAAAAACAAAAAATAATGTAAGAACTATTTTTAACACGGCAGCATAATATTTCGTCTCATGCGACGTGGCGAAATTACGTCATTAATGATTAAAAATATAAAAAAATCTTCAAAACGAAATTTGTTGCTAAACATAAACGCTGTAAAATAAAACATCAGAAGGAAAAAGAGAGAGAGAAAATAATGCGAGAACGATTTTTTCTGATTTTTAATAAATTAAACATGGTTTCATAATACTTCATCTCGCGCGCCGAAAATCGTTTGCAGAAGAAATGGAATTTGAAAACATTAAAAAAGTGCTAAAATTCAGGAATGTTATTATACACAAAGTGTGTGTGTGGGGGGGGGGGGGTTTTGGGATTTTACAAGAATTTTTTTTCCCTTTAATAACCGAATATAATTGCTCGCACTTATACTTATTTACAAACATAGACATAATTATATATCTGAATATTCAAGTGTTTTCTAATCTGACGTGTAAACTTTTATAAAGTATTTTAGTATTAATTAATAAAAAAGTAAAGCATTAATTAGTTTAAATAGATTAAATATCATCACTTGAGGTACTTCTAAATTATAAGAGTTTTAGAGTGGAATCTTTTTTTTTTTAGTATTTTTGTCCTTTAAATCCTAAAGCCGTATAACTTTATTATGTTCAACATCACACAAGTATTTTTGTTCATTCCAAGTATCATGTATAATATTATAATATGAAAAAAAACATATGCCAAATTTCTGGCAGATATTTTAAACGGAATTTTAGTTATCGTGTTTAAAAACTGAAAATTTATGAAGTAAACCACATTTCTGAAAAAATCTTAAAATTTATTTTCTCATTACACTGAGAAGAATAAAGAAACGTTTTTGAATACTCCTCAGTTTTGAGGATTAATCATTTTTTTCCCTCTAGCTTAATTCATTTTTTTTTTCAATTTTATAACTTGGATATTTTTTCTTCATTGCTTTCGTTACTCTAATGTGTATTTATTAAGATCTCCCGTTCAATAGTCATCAACAGAATTAAATATTTTTTTAGTCAACTTATTTGAAAATGCATTTCAGCTGACCCGGAGATATTTTCGGATACAATTCAAATAAATTATTTTTAAATAAATATTTCAATATTGTGTTCTGAAAGACAAAACTCGGAGACAAATTGTGATTTGCTAAATAAATCAATGCAATCAATTTCCATTTTGCAACATGATTTAGCGGCGATGGGACTTCAGAAACGCGGGACCTTGTTCGTTCTCAAACTCGTCGGGCAGGTCCCGATATTGACCATTTGACCACCCGCATATGTCCAAACACTCCCACATTTTCAGGGAACGAGGCATCGTGCTTTAATTCCTCCCCCCCCCCCGAACAACAATAGACTACTCCCCTTCAACATTCGAAAGGAACCGTTCTGTAACGTGAAGTCAGTAGAAGTTTCTGCCTGCACTGAGTGAACTAACGTATTGAATGATACCGAATCTTTGTAAGTAAGTAGTTATCATTATTTCAACCCAATACTAAACCATTTGCTGTATGAATTTTATTAAATCTTTATAGAGAAAATATTTATTGTTCCAAATGCATTTGCAAGCCGCCCGGTGCGTGCACGCGGTTTGTTACACGTGCTTAGAATAGCTGCACGTGGTTTGAATTTTTAATTTGAAAATAGTTATTATAATATTGCTGTCTAAAATAGCATCATGTTGGTAATATAATGATGCACAGTTCTAGGATAAAGTTTCCGTATTACTTGTATGCAAAAATTTCCTTTGCTAAAATGGCGCCAACGCTCTTTTAAAAATAGCAAGTGCGAATAAAGCTTAAAAATTATTTTTGCTTTTGTCTATCCTAAGTTATCATTTTGCTGCGAGTTTCATAGAATATTTTTAGAGTGTTTATGTGGGAGTGTTCTGTGTGAATTTTAAGAAATCATTCTGGAAACAATATTTACTTATTGTCCCAAATGTATTTAAAAGCTACGCGATACGTGGCACTGGTTTTTTGCAGGAGGTTTGAAATTCTAATTAGAAAATAAAGAATGTTGCTGTCTAAAATAGCTTCGTGTTTGTAATGTAATTCATAGCTCTTTAATAACGTTTCCGACTCATTTGTAGATAAAAATTCCTTTGTTAAAACTATGCGAACGCTCGTTTAAAAATCGCAAGTGCAAATAAGGCTTGGAAATTGTTTTTTTATTTTCTT
Organism: Araneus ventricosus; assembly: GCA_013235015.1. NCBI lineage: Eukaryota > Metazoa > Arthropoda > Arachnida > Araneae > Araneidae > Araneus > Araneus ventricosus. Next base: position 27,536 of record BGPR01013087.1, read on the forward strand.
TATCCTAAGTTATGATTTCCCTTCGAGCTTCATATAATATTTTAGAGTGTTTATTGGTTGAAATGCATTTTCAAGTTAGCAATTCATACCATAATTTAAACTTTCAGTTTGGAAACAGTGTAATATTTTCCATCTTGTTGTATTTGTATACTCATTTCAATATCCTACAAAAAGAAAAAATTTAAATTTCTGATTGAGTGTATAAATGGTTTTTATTTCTTTTTATAACTAATTAATGACCTTTTTTCCATTATTTTTCTACTAATTCGAAAGCTTTTAATAAGAATTTTTCTGTAGTCCTATGAATTTTTTATAAAAAAATGCTAAAATATTATCTATAATTCGTACTTTCTTTGGTTAATTCGGAGTCGGAACTAAAAATTGCAAAGGAAAAATTGTTTTCATATCTGAATCATTTTCCTTAGATACACATTTTTGTTCCTTGCTCCTTCTATGATCTTAAATGAATAATTTTTTTTAATAATATTAATAAATTCCAGGAATACACGGTTGATTAATGGGTTAAGTCGGAAGAACAATGAAAAATTTCAATTTTTTAAAGAAGACTTTGAAACAATGGGTGTCATTTATGCTATATATTCTGAATTTTAATTGCACAATTATTGCATTCATTTGATGTCTTCTGTTTGTTTATTAACATCAATTATTTTTTGTCGAAATTATTATTTTTAAAATTATTAATCTTTTATGATAATCATTATTAGTTTATATCTTAGAATAGACTTCTATTTATTTATAAATTAGGTAGCATTTATTAAAATTTCTAAATATTAAAAATATATTTTTATTGGCATTTTGAAGTTTAAACATTGTTTTTTTCTAAACAAATTTCTTTCGGTTTTTTTTTTATTTTTAGAAAATACATTTAAAAAATAGACTAAAAATTATTTTGAAAACTTTTTTACATAAATATTAAAAATTTTTGAAATATAGTAAAATATGAAAAATAAAAATCACTTTCTAATTTCTTGCATTACCTCAAAAATAAACTAAAGAAAAATCAAAAATTTTCAAAATGTCGACGTTTTGACTTCAAAATCTGGCTAACTGTCGATATATGTCTGTTGAAAACTGTTTAGAAATTTGGTAATACCTATTGACTTCATAGAACAAGCGGAAACGAAACAGTGGAATGCATTCTGTTTCACCACGGAAGTAAAATGTAACTGTCCTATGAATAGTACGCGGGGGACTAACGGATTAATCTTTATCCTTTGTAATCTATTGGATAGTACATTGAGAATATTTTGTTTATTATTAAAACTAATGGATTATTATCTTTAAGGACTTCAACCTCTCCACCATATGTGTAGTAATTATATTCATTTACAGGGGAAAAAACACTAAAAAATTCTTTATCTACTTGTGCATAATTTTTTTCTGATTTAGTTCAGGGTTCCCACGGTCCTTGACTGTCCTTGAAATTTTTTTGATGAAATTAGGTCCTTGAAATTCATGGTGCAATGGATATGGTCCTTGAAAGTCCTTGAAATTTTAAGCGCGTCCGCCGATAATCTCAGCCCCCATTTTCTCCTCAACATGAAATATGAAGGTCACCGAAAATACTCCAGGACTCCGGGAATGCACTTGTGTTTCTCCTCGCTGCTTATCACTCTCTGCAGAGTAAAATAGTTCAAGAGGGGGCGTCCGTGACCTTCGGAATCCCTCGGGGTTCTCAAACGAACAGTACTCTCTTGTAAGTGGGGTTTTAACCCTCTGATTCCTAGGATACTCTGAGCACCCTACCCCCCCCCCCAAAAAAAAAAAACGCAATGAGAGCTGACAATCTTAAGGAGTTTTATTTGAAAGAAATTGGTTCGGGGTTGAAATGCTAATGGCCAGTTTTGAGAATTACAGCGAAATTATGTTCGGACTTTCCCTAACAGTTCTAGGAAATATCCCTTTCCCCCAAGGTGGAAATTTTTACAGAGAGAGTGGGACGTTCTCGAACCGTAGGTTGGTTGCACATTACGCTTCGGACCTTTCAGTATGGAGAGTTAATTTCGCTGCTTAGAATTGAAACTGGGGGTTAAATATAAGTGACTAATTTTTATTTATTTCAACAGTTTAAAATTGTATTGATAGCTACTTTTCATTATTGTGTCTTTAGAAGGTCAAAAATAAAATTAATTTTGATTTAAAAATTTAGTTTTTATTCTGTTTGAATCATTGTTACATTGTGATTGAGTTACTAAAATGGCAAGGCTTGATCTTAAAAGCTTTAATATAAAGATTTGTAAAAGATCTGTTCCAAAAAGCATAAGATAGTTATTAATTGTGAATTTCTTTAGTGTTAAATTGAGACTGACTTATGGATATTCAAGATAAATTAGATACGATTTTTGATTTTATCTCAATATATTTCAAGTTTTCAGTTAAGATTCTATTGTTATTCATTATTGCTTCTACACTGTCTCTTGTCCTATTGCCATCAAATATTTAAAAAATCATGGTCGTTTTTTTTGAAATTTTTTTATGACTTATTTTTTTTATTATTATTTTTTATATTATTTTAATTTGTAGTTCGATTCCTGTAAAATTAGAACAACTGAAATATCAAGTGTATAGACACGTTTTACAATTTTTCAAGTGAAAAAATCAGTTATGTACAATTTCTATAATATGTAATTTTATGGACCTCGAATTTTCCGTAAAAGGTCCTTGAATTTTCTTAAAAAGTCCTTGAATTTTTTTCTTCAATAAGAGTGGGAACCATAGAGTAAGATAGAGAAAGCCTATAGTGTTGTAGGAGTGTTCCAACACTGAAGCACGCGAACGCTGGCAAAAACGAGTTTGCCAATATCGCTGCAAACTTCCGTCGTAATGTTATTCCTATGAAGTAAGCCTTACTTGCCGCGCGTCGAGCTGTCACTTTTTATGAAACATGGTTGTTTCGTGCTATGCTTATGGGTGTACTGAAAGATCTGTCAAAGGGGGTCATTTTACATTTCATTGATTAGTTATCTGTATAATTTTTATTCTTATAAATATACATAAAATTGTTTTAAAATGATTTTGAATGCGTAATATGTAGTGCTCATGCTGCAAAATAACATATTTTACTTTGATAATGCTTGTAAAGATTTTTCTTTTCTGGAAATAGTGTTATTTAAAACTAAATTAATAAGTAAAAAAAAGCCTAAATTGACAGATTTGTTCTATCACTCACTAATGCAATTAAATCGAATGTTTTGCTTATTTCTGTACAATGGCGCAGTTTGACTATTTCTTTTCTGAAATTGGCGGGTTTAGTGAAATAAGCATAGTTTGTAATTCGAACTTTATAAGTGATTGTTTATAAAGAAAAAGGCCAATTCAGCTTGTTATAATTCTTAAGAAAAGTATAAAAGCTAAATTTTGAAAAATTTATATAGTATATTAATTGCATTTAAGATGTTTGATAATCTTAAAATCGTAATCTTGCATTTGTTTTTATCGTAATGCCTGCGGGGACTATATTTTATTTATCTCGCATGACTATTTTATTTATCTAAGTAAATAAAATAATATTTTCTATCAATGAAATTGTAAACTATTTCATTAATTGATTTCAAATTATTTAAAAACATTTCATCTTCACATTTTTTAATATGTTTAAAAAAAAATTTCAATGCCAATCGTAATTTGCATTCAATGCGTTTCATTTTTAGATAGTTTATCTTATGTGTGACTGGACGAATTTTTAACCTCTTTTAATTAATAATACCAAAGGATGGTTTTCAAAATTGACTTTGAATTGCGAATAAAATAATGAGATGCAATTTTCAGTCGTTTAAATGTTGAATGTGAATAATTAACACCCATTGGATGCGTCAGAAAAAAGAAACTGATGCGTATTTAAATGTCAAAAGGAGTTATATTTCATATTAAATTAAAATAGTAAAATTATTTAATATGGACTAGGCCCTTTATTTTTGCATGTTATGAATATATTTGTTTGTATTTACTGTCAATGCGTTTAACATTTAGTTTTGAGATTCAATATAGTCTAATTGATTAATGCTTGCGTTGTTATATATAAGAACAAAAATATATACTATCTCATAAAATAGAATTTATTGAAGCATATATATCTGTCTTAATTTCATTGGTATATTTTTTATGAATGCATTTCAGCTTTCCCTAAGATGTATTTCGTAGAAAGTTATGGGGAAAACTACTACGATGTGATAATTTCACATCAAATAATAACAGTACAAGAATTTGTTCGAAATATTTCGTGCAGAGTGCTTCGAAAAGGAACAGTTTGGAAACATATTTATTTCCTTCAAGCTTAAAACCATTAAGTTTATAAAAGCATTACTTAAATATATTTCATTTGATTAATGACAATATAATCCATTTAATAATATTATCAATAATTAATTAATTAATACTGATAAAAATCAAGACTTAAGTTATTTAAATATGATTTTTTTACTGTGATTTAAAACCTATATTCAAGATAAGTTCTTTCTCAAACATATAATTTTATGAAAATTTTATGTCAAAAACTAAGGCCGGCGGCAAAAAATTTAGTTGCTAAAACTGTGGAAATCAGTCAGGTTACCAACCCGAACAACATATTAAAAAATTAACTCGACCCTAATTTTTGCGTCTATTTTCTACTATTTCGCTGGACTAATACATTAAGTTACTTTTCCTTTAGTAATTGTTCAGCCAAGTGCTTAAAACTCTCCAAACTAATGATTGAGAGCCAAACCATGGTAAACATGAACACTCGGTTCTCCCCTCAAAGTTTCTCATCTTGGCACCCGCGTGTGGCTTTGTTATCAAAGGAACGCTCTCTCTATGTTGTATCTTATACTCAAAGGTAGGAACCCTGTAGTTAAACTGCGGGGGGAGAGGGGGAAAAGCTACTGCTTGACCATTTTGTAATAGACAATATTCCTAGTATAGAAGCATTTCAAATTTGGATCTTTAAATTCTTTGAAAGTTTGAGAATGCAATGGAAATTTTTTTTGGAAAATTAAATTTTTATTTCATTTTAGCTGCTTCAAACTACGAATTTCTTAAAAACCAATAGTGTCCGTGAAAGCTAGGTAATTTTGGTAACAAAATTTTAAAATTTTATTGTCTACTCCCTACAGGGTCGCTCCAAGGGTAATCTGCGCCTTCGTGCAGATGTCTAATGAGCGCCTTTATGCAGTAGCAATATTAGGGGAAAATGGTTTATGGTTAACACTTGACCTAACTTATCCTAATGGCTTCTGGTTAACACTTGACCTAACTTAACCTAATGGCTTATGGTTTACACTTGATCGGCGACTTTTTGACTCGGTGCCGTCGTGTTCCGCCCGACCTTGGACGTAAGGACGGGGCGCGAGAGTGACTCCCTATACCCCAGGGTACTTTTAGGTGCCTATAAATTTTTTACCCCTCCAATTTCCCCAACTGATTCTACTTTTTCTTATAAAAGTTCTCTTAATGGAAATGTTTTATTTGAAAAATGTGGCACGAACTTCCTTAAGTAATTAATCATTCCCAGAACTCTCTTCAATTCAGGCTTATTTTTAGGCTCCTCCTTCAACCATAGCCTTAGCCCTGGTAGATCGCATGCCTGCCACATTAAATACATGAGCCAAATATTTAACTTTCGGAATATTAAATTGTACTTTATGCTTATTGAATTTGATATTAAGGGATTTAGCTCTTTGAATTATTTTAGACAAACTGTCATCATGCTCTTTTATTGAGTTAGCTAAAATGAGTAGATTATCAAAGTAGACTAGAACACCTGGTATATCACAAAAATTTCCTTGGTTTCTCTTCTGAAAAATTTCAGGGGCACATGAAATTCACATTGGAAGTCTTAAAAATTTGTAACAACCAAACGGTGTGCTAAAAGAGCAAAATTCACTACTTTTTTTTTTAAATATCGAATGGTATTTGAAAAACCCATCTTTCACATCTAATACTTAATAAACTGATTCATTATTTGATTTTTCTAAGAAGTCTTCTATAGTAGGAATCCATACATGTTTCCTTTTTATTGCTTTATTAAGATCTCTTGGGGATCCATACAAATTCTAATAGTACTATTTGCTTTCTCAATTATTACTATATTGCTAACCCATTCTTCAGGTTGAAAAACCTTAGCAATAATACCTTGATCTTCTAATTCCTTCAATTTGAATTCCAACTTTTGTTTCACAGTTAACTCTATGAACCCGACAGAGCCCCAATGTGTCCGCGTCGACTGAGGACGGCGTCGGACGTTTTGGGGCGGTTGGGTGAATTTTAGGGGAGCAAGGAAGTTCCCGAGGCCACCCGGACAGATTAACTCAGCGGGGTGGAGGATCTTCTGACAGTGAGTGATATGCGGTTTTGTCAAGTCATTCCGTCGAAGCGTAGCGAAAGAAGGAAGAAAGGACAGTTATATACTAGATCAAATTATATTTATCAGAAGCAGAAAAAATAAATCCAATTTATATTTTTTATACATTTCATTATGATCTATATAAGGAAATTGTTAACTTGCTTTATGCAGAAGATAGTGAATGTTCATTTTAGGAAAAAAATTAAGAAACCTCTTTTTCTCCCTTTTGAAATTCTTTTATTGACACTGGCCAATTCACACATTTTTTCGAGCAGAAATTTTTCAGGCCACCTTTTTTTCTGAAAAGTAAATTTATTTACTTACTCATTTATTGATTTTGTTTGTATTGCTACAAGCAAATTTTACCAGAGAAAATAATTTAGATTCCATAAAATTGTCGATTACTGTTTTTCTCAACTTTTGATGATTTGTACATTTTACGGAAATACGGTGGCCATTAATTACTGTTAAAATCAACTGCTGAAAAACATAAGTTAAAAACTGCAAACGAGACATCTGAATAAGATTTTGAAATAAAGATAAATTCTAGACATATTTAAATTCAATTAAAAAATAATTATTGTTTCAATGATTGTAAAATTAGAAACCGCTTGAGATACATCTGATTTTTAAAAATACTTTCCTGATGTTGTGCGAGTTCTAATTTTTTGCTGAAAGTGCTATATTGAATTTAGTATATACTCATTATGAAATTAATCAGAAGATATTAAATTTGGCTTGTCAACTGATAATTTGATATGCTGTCAGATATGCACAGCGGAAGAGAACTGAGTTTCGTTACGGAGTACCGCGAGGACGCGAAGCGTCCGATGCACCTCCACATCGAGTAAATGAATAGGCTTCTAATTAAATTAACGTTAAAAAATTCGAATAAGAGATTTAAAATTAGATGAATTAGGAAAGGGGGAGCCAATTAAAGCAGGGGGAACAAGTTGCGTAAGAAATTTTAGCGGAAAACACTGCGAAACGCTAGTGTGTTGTGGAATTTTGGTAGAAGGGTTTTTTCCGTGTCCGGATCAGTATTTTCATTAAGGTTACAGTGCTGCAACTACGAGAGACTAAAATAGAAGGCAATTAAGGTCTAAAAAGATGGAGAAAACGAAATTTAGCAGGAAAATGGCGATGGAATTAAGTTATGAGTTCTCGGGAATAAGCGCGGGTTTGCACAACATAGCGGTTGAATGAGGTCGAAACATAAAAAGTTTTGAGGAATTTAAGGGTCCAGATTTGCAAAGACTGTGTTTACAGCCCGACGTCTTTTAATTATCGAGAAATTTTCATATGTGTAGTCCAGTATCGCTCATGTTCTCTTACGAGATCTCGGAACAGATATGCACAAGAGTATCTCTTAGTCTCAGTAAGATTTTTTGCTCTATATGAATAAAATAATGAACATTTGAGCTATAGATAGTACAAATTTATCTCACCAGGAATGCGTTTTTTGTTTTAATTGCGTTTTAACTGCAAAACAGAATATATATTTTTTTAAGAATCCATAATTGTACGGAAATTCTCTTTGTGTTTTCTTTACCTCATTAGCTTCTCAGAAGTGGAAATTCGCAGGGGAAAAGGGGGAGAGAGAGGTTTCGGTCTTTAACCTTTTATATTGTCGCACGCAGTGGCGGACTGGCCAGGTTGTCAGCTTGTCCCATGGCAAGTGGGCCCCTTTAGACATAAGTCAATATGGGCCCTCAGGATGTGTTTGTATCAGAGAGAAAGGAAGAATTATTTTTCTAGTAAATTTCCTGCGCTTTTTCTAAGCAAAATAGCAAATAGTTTTATGTTAAAACCACACAACCTTTTCTGTGTAGGGCCGGGACGAAATAACCACAAGAATTTTATTCTTCTTGGAGGCTCCCGGCAAGAAGGAGGGGATAACCCCTTTGTACAGGAAGGATTTGGTCCCTTCAGGTGGCTACACATTGCGCTTTTTGTTGTTATTTGTGCATTTTACTGTCGTAAAACTGAGAGACAAGCGAACTCGTCTGTCTTCTAAAGTAAAAGAAAAAAATGTCTCCGAGGTGCCCACTCTCATCCTCCATAGTATGTTTGCACAAAATTTAGTAATTCTAGGCTCACCATAATGCTTGTTTTTACTCAGAAATTTCGTTTTCCTGTCACAGTTGCATCCTAATAGTCCTTATATTGAAAATATTAAGTTAAATTTAAAAGAAACTTTGTCTTTATGGAGTTTGAAATCCAGTTTTGAGTGAGGAATAACGTAATGATATTATTGGAATTTCGAAGCTAAAGATCGCTACCGAATGCTATCAAATATTATACCATATTAAGAAATTTATTGTCCGACGAGAACTTGGAAACCTACATATTACTCTCTTTTCAAATGGAATTGTTAGATTATTTGGATGCAGATTAATTATTGATGGATTTTAACAGTCATCTAGTCAGGAATGGCGCTAGAGTTTGTCCGACGGGGGGCCCGATCTGCCCGACTTGGGCCACGACCTGCTGTATGGGGGGGGGAACGAGTGTAATGAAATTGGTCTCAAATTTTCGCCTGATTATTATTTATCAACTACAGTTGAATACCCCGTACAAATATTTTCCCCGACGGGATACAAAATCTTTCCCCTGTGAGGTCCTGAAAAGCACCCTCAAATTTTCCCACGGAAAGAGTGACCGGCCTCCCAGGTCGCTAGGAGAGAGCGGTTAGTCAAAGGGGCCGACAAACCCTTCCCAGATTGCGTCATCCCGGAGGGTCTCCGTTTGAAATTCACCGCCATCTTGACCTCGAGTGGACACACACGGAGCAAGGGAGATAGATGCATTGCGTACGCCTAGCACCAATTGCGATTGAGGAGTGAAAGACAGTGTTTTATCATTGGGAGAAGGGTCCCATCTCCTGCAAATGAGGAGCTGAACTTTTGACCCCGCCTAAAAAGGGCAGGTCCCAAGGAGGGTTTTTAAACTGGAACCCGAGAGGAGAGAGAGAGGATGGAGAGAGATCGAAGATAGGTTCGTTTGAAGAACCGGGGAATTAGATTCCCGTGACGGAGATTTTTTAGAAAGCAGTTCTCAGGCTGAGAAGCTGCTGTACCGGGCCTTGCCCGTTTACCTAAGCCGACCCGCGGCTGCATATCGCTCGTCTCGAGTGAGGAGTTCTTAGGAACCCTTGATATAACCCGTGAGAGGTTATCTGATCGAAATCTGAGCGGATTCTTCTCTCAGATCATTACTTCGGACTCATACTCGCCAGAGTAAAACTTTTAGAACTTTGCTATACCTCGAGTGAGCTCGTGAAATCTGCGAACTGAATTTCCAGATTGAATTCTGACTTGTCTAATGCTATCTCGTCCTGAGTAGCGGAGTTGTGTAATTTGATATTAATTTGAATAAAGTGTAAAAAGTAAATTAACCAAGATTTTGGCATTAAATATTAATATCTTAATATGGCTGTTTCGTCTGGTAAGTCCTTTATAGTTTAGCATCGCTGAGCTAAGACCCTACAGCTATATTTAATTATGGTGGCAGCGGTATAGATCTATCTACCAAACGAGTCACTCGTAGAGGTGCGTACGAAAAAAGCCTACGCATTGCCAGTGCTTTAGAGAAGCAGAAAAAGTGCGGACATTTGTGCTTTAAATAATCTGAAAGCGTGCAGACATCCAACAGTTTGGAGGACCAGGAAGCGTGTGGAGCCGCCCTTGCTGACTGCTAACCGGAGCCGTTTTTGCCGACTACAAACCGGAGCCGCCCTTGCTGACCACTAACCGGAGCCGCTATTGCTGACTACTGCCGGAAACCTGGGCCGCCACTGCTGAATACCTGGGAATGGAAAGACGCCACTGTTGACGGAACAAGAATTGTGGAGGCAAAGCCTCGAAGATTTTGAATTTGTATGTGCGCGTGGAGGTAACCAGTGCCTCGGAGTCCAAGATCGGTGCAGCATTCCGCATCTGGGCCATGTCAAGCGTCGCCACGGTAAGCTTGTTTTCTCTACTTTCAGAGGCATACTCACTGTTTAGGAATGTGTAAATTATCCATTGCTTAAAGTAAAAATTAGTGTAGGAAATCGATCTAATTTCTGTAAGCTAATTGTATTAATGGTTAAGTGTTTGAAGTTAACTGTAGTAGTTTTGTTTAAAGTTGAATATGTGTTGTTTTTCTAAAAGTAGGAAAATTTAAAAATTCTCTATGGTAGAATTATTTGTTCATTTAATTTTTCCGTCGAAAAATTAGTTAATGTTTTTTTTTTGGAAAACCAATTTCGTAGGGTTGAGTGCATCTTTCTATGTTCTGGCGTGAAAAAGTTTTGAAAGATAAAATAGTTATCTTGTTTTGGAATTTAACATTACGCGAAGTTAATTTCCGTAAATGTTAGGAAAATTTCTCATTGAAGTCAATAGGAATTTGGATTGTTTTAAAATTTCTGAAGTTGTGCTATATTTTGTGTGTTATTTGCATATGATAGAAATTTTAAGAAATTGTGTTTGTGAAATTTAATTGAAGGGTTTTCGAAATTTCTAGTTATTTTTTGTATAATTGTTTTGTATTGCATTTGTGTGGAGGTAGTATTTTCGTAGAATTGTGTGTCTTGTAAAATTTCCAAAATGGCATTTCTAGCAAAATTTAGGAAGATTGAGCTAGCTAGGCTCGCGGAAGAAATGGGATTAGAGATTACCTCTGAGGACAGAGTAATTGACATTTGCAAAAAAATTAAAAATTCCCCAGATTACGAGGAAGAGTTCGCAAAAGGACAGTTAGACGTGATCGTCCAAGAACGGGAAAATGAAATAGCTCAGGCCGAATTAGCTAGGAAAGAACGCGAGGCCGAATTAGCTAGGAAAGAACGCGAGACCGAGAGAGTTTACGAACTGGAGAAATTGAAAATTACTAGTGCCGCAGAGACTGCTAGTCTAAATTCTACGCGTAGCGAAGGGAGTAGAAATCGACGGGAAATTAAGCACTTAATGCAAAAGTTCGATTCTCAAAATACTGACATATCACTTTATCTGACTCTTTTCGAAAGACAGGCTAGGGCAGCAGGAATCGAGGAAGAGGAATGGGTGTCACAACTCATTTCTCTTCTGCCTCTCGACTTGGCGCAAATAATTATCAAAGAATCCGAGGAACAGATGCGAGAGTATACAAATGTAAAGAAGGTTTTATTGGACCGATTTAAAATGAAACCTGAGACCTTTCGAATTAAATTTACGCAGCATCAGAGAAAGCAAGGTGACCGTTGGAAAGACTTAGTGTTCGAATTACAGAACTATTTGGACGGCTGGATTGAAGGTTTAAAGGTTACGGATTTTAAAGGGTTAAAGGCGTTAATGATTGCCGATCAATTGAAGCGCCGTGTGCCGAACGAGGTAAAGGATCATTTCTTGGATGAGTGGGGAGAATTGATCGATCCATTAGTGTTAGCAGGTAAACTCGACCAGTATGAGTCAGTTCGGGGACATCGGAAAATAAATCCTGTTAGAATGGCAGAGCGAAAACCGTTAGATAGGGCAAGACCAAATTCGCCGAGAAAGGAACACCCCGCGAAAAACGCTGAAAAAACCGAACACCAGTTTGGCAAAATACCTGCCCCTAAAGGAAATTGGAGAAACGAAAAATTCGAGCGGAGAACTCAACCCGCGTGTTATATATGTCATTCCACCTCGCATCTGCGGCCGAATTGTCCGCAGCTCAATAAATCGAAAGAGCTAGTGAATCGCGTTGGCCTTTCAGAGCAAACCCAAGATTTGTTCGCCCCATATTTAAGTAAAGCTCTGGTCAATAACGACGAAATGGATATTTTACGAGATACGGGGGCGTCAATTGATATCGTCAGCCGCAATCATATTTTGCCCGAGCATTTCACAGGAGAAATCGTATATGTGAAACAACCGCTAGACGCGGAATTTAGGTGTTTACCTTTAGCGAAGGTAGAGCTGCAAAGCCCCGAATTCGGTTGCGTTGTAACCAAAGCTGCTGTGATTGATGCACAATTAGACAGCGGTTGGTATTTGTTGAGTAACAAAACGTATGAGCTGATCCTTGAGGCGAAGCGGAAACCGACGTTAAGTGCGGTCGTAACAAGGAGTCAAACTCGTAAAATCGAACCCCTAACGAGTGAAGAAAAGGGAAAGAAAGCAGTTCCCCCGAAGGAACCAGCAGCCGTCGTGAAGGGAGATACGACCCCTCTGAGTTTGCCCCCCGCCGTGAGGGAAGACGGGAACTTATTAGGGATAGATAAGGGAACATTACAGCGCGCACAAAAAGGTTGTTCGACTCTGCAAGCGTGTTTTCTGCGAGCGGAACGAGGGAATTCCGATTTCTGCGTTAAGGAGGGGACGCTATTCAGAGAAACGAAAGATCATTACGGGAATATCAGTTTACAAGTAGTAATCCCGCAAGTGTATCGAGAGAAGATTTTGGCCTTGTGTCATGAAGGAACTTCGTCGCACCTCGGAGTGCGAAAGACAAAGGATCGCTTACTGAAACATTATTTCTGGCCTAATTGCATTAAAGAAATAGAAGGATATGTTCGGTCTTGTGACCCGTGTCAACGAATGGGGAAAGGCAATGAAAAGGTTAAAGCGCCGTTGAAATTGGTACCCATAATTACGGAGGTGTTCTCTAAAATGAATATCGATGCTGTGGGTCCCTTGCCCACCTCGTCGAAAGGCAATAACTACTTGCTGACTGCAATTTGCATGTCGTCTAGATATCCCGATGCCATACCGGTAGCGGATATCAGCTCTGTCTCAGTGACGGACGCTCTATTGGAGATTTTTAGCAAAATGGGTTTTCCGAGACAGATTCAAAGCGATTTGGGCAGTTCCTTCACGAGCCTTTTGACAACGGAATTTTTTGATAGGTTCGGAATTAAGGTAACGCACAGTTCCGTGCATCATCCACAGTCAAACCCGGTAGAACGTTTCCACCGAACGATCAAGCGAATGTTGAGGGTACTTTGTTTAGAATCTGGACAAGACTGGGAGAAAAACCTTCCAGCAACTCTACTAGCCTTGCGAACTATCACACACGATAGTACTGGGTTCAGTCCCGCGGAACTCGTCCACGGAAAAAATTTAAGAACGCCAGAAGTGTTATTATACGAGCATTGGGTCAGACCCCAAGAGGAAGATTCAACGGTTACCGAATATATTTTTGATTTGATAAATCGGATGCGACACTGTCAGGAGTTAGCAGTAACAACAATGACAGAAACCAGAGATAAGAGGAAAACCTGGTACGACAAAAACGCGGTGAAGCGCGAATTTCGCGTCGGAGATTTAGTTTTAGTGCTGGCCACTTCTAAGCCAAATAAAATGGCGGTACAATGGACTGGCCCTGGCGTCATCGAGAGTAAACTTTCCGAGACCAACTACATTGTCAGGATGGAAGGAAAGAACGATAAGACTCAGATATATCACATCAATTTGCTAAAACCGTATCATCAGAGGTTAGAACGGGTAAATTTACTTGTTAATGGGGAGGAAAATCAGGAACGGGAAACGGAAGAATTAACGATTCTGTATCCCGTTTCGGATCCGAATATTTACGACTTTGAACGGATCAAAGCAGACAGCGCATTAGAGGGAAGACTGAGTCCGACAGAGATCGAGAGCCTTAAGCAACTGCTAGGCCGACATAAGAAAATATTTTCTAATGATCCCGGAAAAACTCATTTGGTTGAGCACGATTTTGAACTGATCAGCGATAAACCAATACGATCAAAACCATATCGCACGTCTCAACGGCAGAACGAGATCTTAAAGGGCGAGATTAAGCGTATGCTCGACCTAAACATCATCGAAATAGGACAGTCGGATTATGCTTCGCCTATGATTCTGGTCGAATCAACAGGACGTGACCCCCGTCCATGCATAGACTATCGTCTCTTAAATGCGAATGTACGAACGCAATATTTCCCCTTGCCCAATATAGAAGAACGCGTAGAAAGGGTTGCCGCCGCGAAATACATCACGGTGATAGATTTGGCTAAAGGATATTGGCAAATTCCTTTGAGCGAGCGAGCACGCCGATATTCGGCTTTTGTTACCAGTTTTGGTACATACATTCCCTTGAGAATGCCTTTCGGGCTCGTGAACGCGCCGTATTTTTTCAGCAAATTGATGGCCCAAGTTTTGGAAAACTGTGACACCTTCGCAGTTCCATACTTGGACGACATAGCAATTTATTCCGAAAATTGGGAAGATCACTTAAAGCATGTCGATGAAGTGTTAAAAAGAATAGGGAACGCGCAACTGACAATTAAACCTTCGAAGTGTAAGTTCGCGCAGAATCATACCAAGTATCTAGGCCATATTGTAGGAGGAGGAGTGAGGTCGCCTGCCGAGGCGAAAATTAAAGCAGTGATGGATTTTCCTACACCAAAGACGAAAACTCAAATTCGAGCATTCTTGGGACTCGCAGGATACTATGCCCATTATGTGAAAAATTTTTCTTTAATTGCAGCCCCGCTAACTCAATCATTAAAAGGGAAAATTAAAAAGGAAGGTGTGAATTGGACCCAAGATTGTAATCGAGCGTTTACCGAACTGAAAAATCGATTGACAGAAATTCCAGTTCTGCACGCTCCTGATTACAACCGAGAATTTATTGTACAAACGGATGCGTCGGATTTAGGGATCGGAGTCGTTCTGTCCCAACGAAATGACAAAGGGGAAGAACATCCAGTTCTATTTCTAAGTAAAAAATTTACAGACGCACAGAAGAAATATGGCACAACAGAAAAGGAATGTGCAGCAATTATTTATGCGATCACGAAACTAAGGTATTATCTGGACGGTCAGCAATTTACAATTGAGACCGACCATAATCCCTTAGTATGGCTAAATTCTAACGCTGGAGCAAATCAGCGCCTCATGAGATGGTCTTTGGCATTACAACCATTTCGGTACAAAGTTGTACACAAAGCCGGAAAAAAA
>BGPR01013088.1:0-40756 GCA_013235015.1 Araneus ventricosus
AACGAAAAACAGTCCTAAGTCACCGGTGTACTAGCAGAGAAGAAAACAACTTTCAATTGTATTACAAACATAAAATATCAAAATTTTTCTGTTAAATTTCTTCATATCCAATATATAGAGAACATAACTTGTATTTGTTAATTCGACTTTTTAATATGCAAAACTTTTTTCGACCTTTGTTTCTTTTCACTCTACTTTAGTGTACTTGTTTTTCCTCGTTTATCTTCAAGCTTTCACGCATTTAAATGGCGAAATTGGGAAAATAGGTAGCAATAAGAATTTTTCATTTATCTCTATTAACTATATGCACTCCTAAGAAAGTCCGGTATTCTACAGAATGGTGGATAGAACCTTGAAATTTCCCCTGGAAGTTTTTATTGGTATAACAAAAGAGGTATTTATTTTATTACCTGACTCGTTCAAGTTGCGTGGTAAATTTTCTATTTTCTATCGAAATCGTAAATAAAACAATCTGCCTTTCTAGTTATAAAAGCAAAGCCTAAACGCTATTTAAAAAAATGTTTCGGTTCGAAAGTTCGAGAAAGCTCTTAATGACTAAGATGTTGTGGGTTAATGGAGTGCTTGAACTCAGAGCTCTTAAACTTCGGATATTGCTATTTGGAGGAAAAAGTGGTATTACAAATACAGGTACATAACAAACTTGGAGGGAAGCTCTATAAAAGAATATCAAAGTTAGAGGGGTTTTTTTTGTAAGCTATACAAATACAGTATTACTCTGCATTTACGTTCCCATCTTTAACGACTTTCTTTCGTTTACAACTCTTTTTGTTGGCCCCCTCAGATTTCCAGAGTTTTTAGATTTGTTAGCAGTTGTCCGCGATTTACTCCACTTTCCTCTGGTCCCTTGAAAAATGTAAAAGAGGGGTAATACCTTTTAATACTTGTATCCGGACCTCTCATAAATCTATAGTTTTCCAAGGAAGATAAGTTTATTGAAAATCTGAAACATTCCCAATTACACCATTTTTATGCACCCACATGGACCAATGAGACTAATTCTTGTAGAACCCCCATTTTTTCCCCTCCTTTTACTTCATATCGATTTCCCAATTGTGACTTACCCTAATATACCTAGACTGATGATCCCGTCAAAATCCTCTTAACCTGATGAATGACTCAGTCTTTAGATGGATACTGCGTCTACCAGTGTTCGGTCTACCTTGATGTAATGTTGGGTGATTCGATCATTTTTTACTTCCTCGTAAATAAAGAACATAAGAAAAGCATTGCAATCGACAAAAAATTTGACCTAAATATTTTGATGAATCTTCAAGTTTCAGATCTGCCCGAGTCCTAAGAAAACTTTTTTGGAATTATATTTGTCTGTCTGTACATGAATATCATAACTCAAAAACTCAATTAGCTACAGAAAGGAAATTTGGCATGTGACCTTTTCATCAAATTTGCATATTTGGACAAAATCCGTCTATGGGAAGTCTGTGTGTTTGTCCACCCATGTTCATATGAATACAATAATTCAATAACTAAAATTAGTAGATGGATGAAATTAAGCATGTAGGTTCATCATTAGAACTTTATATCTGTTTCAAATTTAGCACCCAATCCGTCAAAGGGTTGACCATCGGTCAGTATGTATATTTGCGAGTATGTGAACATAACCAAAAAACGAAACGAACTAGATAACTGAATTTGGTATGTGTTATTGAAACAAAATTATATATCTGTGTCAAATTTTGCATCCAATCGGTCAAAGGAAAAAGGTTCAAACTGTATACTTGAATTTCTTCACTGCACTACGAATCTAAGCACAGACGTATGCATGCACACATATTGCGGAAGTGTAAGAAAAAGCCGACGAGGGAACACTCCCACTCATTTAAAAACTATTTAAGAATTATACCTTAAAGCTTTACCACCTAAGATCGATTATTCCTCATTTAAATTTTCATCATTGTAATAACTCAAAATATCAACCATTTTACCATTCAACCATTCATTTTCCTAGGTGCCAATGTTGGGGATCCTCTGAATTCATGCAATACCAAAAGACACCTGCCCTATTCCCCTTCCCAACAGGCCAAAAATGAAATTCCATTAACCAGTGGCGTAGTGAGGGTAACTGGCACCCGGGGTTTAATATTCTTTTGAAAATCGTCCAGTGTGTAGTCCAACAAGCAGGATAATAAAAAATAATGACTCTTTATTCCACGAATATTTCAGGAAACAAAAAGTAGCACAGGTAGCAAAACTAATTAGCACTTTTTTAAATTAATAACACAAGTAAACAGCAGATCACTAATAAATCTCAGTAAAAGCAATTTCAATAGTGCTCAATCTCTATCAGCTCACCAGTTTGCACTGCAGTCAAAGCTCCAAAGACGACTGATTCCTCGTTGAAGTAACTTGCTTTTTATACCTTTTCCGACAGGATGTGACATCACATAGAAATCTCTCGAAGGTTCTCTAAATTTTCGTTCCCAGTAGAGATAGGGCAATAATTCATGAATTTTTCTCGAAACTTTCTTTTATCGCCAAAGTCATGTTTCATTGGCTTGGCTTCCAGTAAAACCTCTGTAAAACTCTCTTTCTTGTCATAAGATTAGCATACCAGGGAAACAAATTTACAGCTTCGTAACAATATGATTCTTTGCCCCCTGTCGTCATAAGTGATTTAGCAAGTATAAATGGAGCCCGATGAATGGCATTATTTTTTGCTCCCTCATAATATTTCAGTTTAAAAAGTGACATAAATGCGCTCATTTTTTGTCCCTTTTTTATCAACATGGCTCCGCCTAAGACTGTCGCCCGGGACATCTATAACCCCCTCCCCCCGGTCGCTACGCCATTGCCATTAGCTTCAAATGAAGTAACTACAATGAATTTGACTTTATTTAAAGAAGATCGACAGTGGCGAATCCAGGGGGCTATCGGGCTGCATCCCCCCTCAGAGCTAAACCAGAATTCTTGATTTTATTTAAAATCACTGCAACTGTTTGTTCTTAATTTCCCTTTTTTAAAAAAATAATAAAAACGTGACAACATTGCTTTCTGGCTTGACAGGCTCGAAATTTTTACTAATTTTCTAGTCATTCCACTTGCACTTGTAGCGTTGACGCGGTCGAAAACATTTTTTGTCTAGTTTTTTCATTGTATTTTTTATTAAATTATCGAAAGTATTGTATTTTTTTATGATTTTTATTGTCACGTGAGTAAAGTCTGTAAAGTTAAAGTGTTTTGGTTTACATAAGCCATGAGGTTTGACATCCGCCACGGCGATACGAAATTTTTATGACCTCAGCCCCCCTCCCCCCCGACCCGAATTCCGGATTCGCCACTGAACAGCGTGATAATCTTTTCAAGATCTACTCAAATTAAAACTCAGCTAATGCGATTAAAAACTCGGAATATTTCGGGAAAGACAAACAGGAAGAGCAGCTTTTTTCCATCTGAGCTCGCGAACAGCTGAGATGGATCTCGCGTAAGGTGCAGCTCGCCTCACCTCTGACAGTTTTCCCACAGCGACAGGTTAGAGGAGGAATTCTATTCCGATTCTCTGTCTGCCTCTAGGAATCTCTGAGGAAGATACGGAAATCGGATACTGCACAGAAATTGATAATTTTCATTTCATTCGTCATTTTGAAGTTTTAAATAAATCTGAATTTTTTAGTCACTTGGAAATGTCTTAATGAATTCATTATTATTTAAAAACTATTTACAGGACAGGATAAAAAAAATACTCGCAAGAGATATTACTCATGGGTTTTTTAAAGAATTTTGTTTAAAACTTGTAAATTTTCTGTTAATCATTTCCAATACATTACATTTGACAATTAATAATGTAAATTAAAACCTGGATAAGAAAACAGACTTTCCCTCTATACATATTTGCAATACAATAGAACCTTGATACTTTTTTTTAGCATGTGTTGAACAGATACCTTTTTTTTAATTTTGTGTTGAATTGAACTTGGTAAGAAAAGAAATAGTGATTGGCACCAATTTTTTCTTCGTTTATCTAATTAATTATTTTTTCAGCGCTGAGATATGGATACTTATAACGTAACGCAACGCAATTGCATAGTTGTCTAATAAATTTCTGAATACATGTTTTCATTACATTAGCTTTAAGATTTATTTTATCAAAAGAAAAAAAAGTTAAAGACACTTAAAGAATCATTTACAAAATTGCAAGCGATTTGCTTTACAATCAAATCATGATCAACATTACAGATTAAAAAATATGGTTAACATATTCTCTACAGACAAACATGGACTAAAGTAAAGGGAATGGGGAAATTACTCAAAATTTCTGGTTTAGCATACAGACAAAACAATTTTTCATCAAACATTGAGTCCCATTAATGTTTTATAATAATCTTAAGAAACCATACCATCCAACTGCTCTATATTGATTGTTCGACCATTGTTATTTTATTGATATTCAAGATAATTTTCTACACTTTTTCTATTCACAAATCGTTTTAAAACGGTAGACTTCCCTTGTTTCAGGAATGAGAAAAAAAATTTCTTCTTCATGGCAAACCTAACAAACCATTTCCGCCTTATATCTATATATTTTATTTTATTTTGTTAAATTTTATTTGTTATTTTTATTTTGTTAAATTATAGCATCCTTAAATGACAGCAGGCACATGCTGTTTAAGACCAGTGGAATAAATTGCACTTCGCAATTTTTTGTGTGTGCCTATATGCATCATGAGAGAGTAAATATACAGAATTTTCATAGCTAACAGCTGACTCGATTATCTTGATTTTGACTTGCATTACAAAACTGACTTACTTTGAAAGTACTATACAAAATATCTTATTTTGTCGACAAAATAATAGAACGTCTCACACTTCTGTTTTGTTCTCCAAATTTTTCAGATTTTTTTTTCTACTTTTCAAAGCAGTAATAAAAGCACGTTTTAAAAAAAGTTTTCCATTTTTTTCTAGTTGAAGGTATTTCATGCAAGTTTTGATATAAAAATGTTTTTAAAACATAAAAATTAGTACAATGCAAATGGCATGAAAAAGTATGACACAAAAAAAATTATTATATGCATGGATATTAAGGATTGATATGTGTGTAACTTGATTATGTACTAGTTGATCGATTAATATAGAATTCAGCAATAAATTTTGAGTTTCCATCTATTCGACATTATAAATTAACTTCAAAAATTCTGACACATTTGATTTCGATTTATTCTAGAGATATGCAGAAAATGAAAAATATGTATTTTAACTAATGTTATCAGTGTAGGTTTCTTACATTTAAATAAATTTGCATCTTGCATACAGAAGTAAATTACTCATAACTATTTAGCTTTCTTAAAAATTTGATTGTATTGTTTTTTTAAAATTATATTGACGATTACTTTTTTTTTCTCCAACAAGACCATACTAAGAACGATAAGTTTATTTTTTTTCACTAATTTTTTCGAGTTTCTCTAATGAGCGATTCCTTAGCTTAACGTTTCCTAAAAATTCCATAAGAAAAAATTTGCAAGGAGATAATAAAAAGCTCATAAATTTGATAGTTATTCCATAACATATCCATATGCGGTTTTGCGCCCTCGGTGATGTCATAAACGCTTCCCCTCACCTATGAGTATCACCTTCCTATTTTCAAGTAATCTTGAGATGATACCTCCTTTTCTTCCAACGCTTTTTTCTAATAAAAGCTACAATCACATAAAACATTTAGCCACGGCTAATGCTATATCCATTCAATGAATATGACTGAAATCAGTGTTGTAGCGGGGGTGAGTGGAGCCCGGGTTATAATATGATTTTATCGCCCCCCCCAACCATTATTAATGGTTTAGCTTGAGTGAACGGCATGGCATTTTTTCGCCCTCCCATCGTATTTGGCTTAAAAAAGTGACATAAAATCATTAACGTTTTATCACCATGACCAGTGGCGGCGATTGGGTTGAAAAAGTATGGGGCAAAAAATTTATAGACATCTAAAAGTACCCGAGAGTATAAGGGTTGACAACAAAATTTAAAAATTTAGCTACAAACATAGCTAACTTTTCCGGGCATTATTGCTTTTTAATAATTCTTAGTTTTAGGCAGCTAAAATGAAATAAAAATTAAATTTTTCCATCAAAAAATAGTGGGCGACGGCCGACCCCCTTCCCCGCCACTGACCACACCGAAAAAAACACGGAAGCACTAGATTACTATTCTAAATTCTGAATAGTAAATAATCATGCCATTGAAAAAAGACATAACTCACCATGATTTTACCCTGAAAAAAAATGCACACAGACTCTCTGCCGACCAGAAGGCTTAATCTGTTCCCAGACCACGGCCAATGGTTCATCAACAGCTTAGCAAGCATAAATGGCGTCCGGAGAATGGTATTATTTTTATATCCCTCATCATATTTTACTTTAAAAGGTAATATAAAGGCAGTAATGTTTTGACTATATGGCGCTCCCTAATACTGGCACCCAAGACATCTATAATCCCCTTGCCCCCCAGTTGCTACGTCATTGACTAAAGTTTGTAGACCCATTTTTACATAGATCATGAGGTTGAAATTCTTTTTCACCATCTCACTGCAATTTCAATTGCATTTAAAAAAAGTTTACTAATAATAAAAAAAAGAAGATGAATTCCAAGAATCACTTAAAATAACGAACAGTACTACTATAACGATAAATCGAGTGAACTGGATATTCGAGCGTTTTTAATTCGAATTTTTCTCTAATCCTTTGAATTTCGTATTAAAATTATTCTAAAATATCGTCTATCAGTGGCTTAGCAAATGTAAAAAGTATCCAGAGCGTAGAAAGATAAATAAATTCATCACATTTTAAAAAGCTATGAACATGTTAGAAGCGATTTGATTTGTAGCCCAGTGGTTGGGTAGTTGAATTCGGAATTAATTAGGGGAAAGCTGTAAATTGTTTTAATACCTTCATTTTATGTCTGAAATGAACATACTAAGTTTCCCCCCTCCTGCTAGGTGAGCGTTAGCCGCTGCGTGCAGACTTGTAGTCAGAAAATAGGACTTTTTTCAATAATCGAACAATATCTCAAAAACAACTCGTGCTATGAAAAACATTGAAACACAAAAGTTGTAGAGCTTGAAATTCTGAATAAAATGAATATCAACACTTATTATATTCAATAAAAATTAAGCTCACAACTGCGCTTCAAAGTTTTGCCTAAATCGGTAATCAAGCGCTTGAAGCAAGAACGGATCAAGTTATCGGATCACCCTGCCTCCAATTATTATATATACGTTTTAAATTTGTTCAGGACGCTTTTATAATTATTTCAAGACTTTATTTAGTATATTTTGAGGGGAAAAACTCACTGTTATTATGATTTAACAATGGAAAAACATTACACGAAAATTTCAACAATGGCTGAGAGCGTAATGAAAAACGATGGCTTTCATTTTAACACTTATTATTTAATTACGCATAATTTAAGTGATATTAAATAGATAAAAAAGTTTTAGATCAATTTCAATTTTTTTTAGATGTTGAAGGTGAGTCATCATTAATGTCGGTTTTCTTACTGTCACTTTTCTCCATTTGCAATGTTTGACATTCTTCCTCAAAGTCAATTTCTGCAATTATCTCCTCCATTCTGATATCGATTTCAGACTCTCGATTAGCTAAGTTTGTAACGATGTTATCATCTTCTGGAGAACTGGTACATCCTTGTCCTTTGCAATGATAGCAAATTGTAGAAAATGTAATGCCAGATTTCCTACAGGTGCAAGTCAAATTACACCCTTTTGAGCCACTTTCAAGATATCATAGAGATAAGGGCTGGAGGAGCTGGTTCCTTGTGGGTGGTGACTGGGAACAATCCATTTTTGGTTTCTTTCCAACCCCAATCTAAGGGTCTTTTGGCAAATCCACTCCAAAGTTGAAACTGTAGGTTTGCACAGGAGAGAGTGTTCATGTGCTGCTGCTGTAGTGGGAGGGAGAGACGCTAAATTGAAATTATTTTTAGTAGTGATTTTTGAAAAAGTTTAAATCTCAGTTCTTTACTGTTCTTTCCCCCATAGAGGGCTATCAAAACTTTCTGTCCTACTTCATCTATGTCATCCGGGCATGCATTTTCATCCCGGAAAATGCTCACAACTTATTGAAGTTCAGTGCTGTTCAGAACATTCATAAATTTCTTCTTCCCCTGCCTGAAAAGAGTCAATGTGTTATCGCGACCACTGAACGCATGATGAAACAAAATATTGTCCCTTATGTGTGGAGCAATTTTCAGGGTTGCTGCACAATATAAAGCATCCCAGGCTTTAAGAAGAAAATGTTTTCGTGATTAGTGGATGCTGTTATTATAACCAAGAGGTCGATATCTTCACCAACAACCACTACACATTGTGATCTTTTTTTTATTTCCAAAGCACTTTTGAATACTAGATAATCAGCATCTTGCTGAGCTTGCTTCACAACAAAACTTCTTTTTGAAACTTAACACATAACATATCTATAAGCCTTTGCTTGTTCTTATCATTTGATAAAAATTTATTTTGGGACATAGTGAATGACATCGATTCATCAAACATAACATAACCAGCTATGTGTTTCTTTGTTCGTCTGATACGCTGTACTGATTTCGTACTTTTCGCTGCATCTTTTCAGGGTAACCATAAAATGCTATTGTGGCCCCTTCATAGAAATGCTTTTCGGCGTACTCAACATATTTCTTCAGAATGAAAGAAAATTTTCCTTTGCCTGCTACAACACACGATGTAATAGAAATTCACCATCAACCACACAACACGCTGAAGTGAAATGCACGTCAGTCGCAGTAGAAAATAAATCATAAAATACTGACTTGCGGGCCTTACGCAGTCCTCCTTCATCAAACAGTGACAATGGAAAAGGAGCCAGCAACAAATTCAAAATATTTCTGTAACTCTGCATCAGACTTTTTTAGGAGAGCGGTTCTTCTGAATATTGTGTCAGGATTCACAGAAATTAATTCATCATGAAATTTCACCTGAGAAGTGAAACCCCGAATAGGAATTACTCGGTTTTTCCCTTTAATTTTTTTCTAGTTCGAAAGCTAAAGACTTAAAAACGGTTTTAAAAATTGTTTTAAAGATATTACAATGCAGGGTTATGCGGTTGTCAGATGTTCGATGCATTCAAGAAATTTCGGAAGGCAAAAAATTTCTTTTCATTTATTTCCGAAAGATCCTGATGTTTGGAAACTGAATTTATACACGCAAAAGAAAAGATATCTTTAATCTCTATCTTAAGATCTGAACCGATCTCTTAAACATTCCATATTTTGATTCCTTCGTTTTGAGCAGGGCCGGCCAGAGAAGGGTGCGGACGGTGCGATCGCACCAGGCCCCGCGTTTCTGAAAGGCCCCGCGCCTCTGACTGATTTTGCAAAATGAAAATGCCTCCTTTTTTATTTTAATCCGAATATACGTGCATTTGACTATAATCACGAGATTTGTTCACATTTCACGTTGTCCATCGGATTGGATGCTTAAGTTCCATTACATAGTCGACTATAGAGTGAGAAAAGTAAAAATATTGTGTTTCATTGTGCTTGTCTGCGTTGCAACGGCTGATCAAATATCGTACGTTTTTATCGCGAAGTGTGAAAAATAAATAAAATATTCGTGTTTAAAAGAAAAAGTATTTGCTGTAATATATTATTAAAATTTAAAGAATGACATTTCATTATTGTTTGTTGCACTACTAAAAAGTAGTGCAACAAACAATAATGAAAGAATAGTAGAGACAGAAATGTTGGAAAAAATATTTTGTGGTTCTGATAAATTTAAGAAAAAGAGAAGAAATCGTGGAAAATGGGTGTAATTCCCTTGCAAAATTTTTCAAAACTGAAAATGTACAACAAATTAAATAAATGCATAATCCACAGTTACTAGAAAATCAAAATCGTGGACATCAGATTACGTCGTATGACATACACGAAAACAATCCTGATCATCAAAAAGGCAGCTTTTGTCTTAATGAAGAGGAAAGCGATTGTAAGGAAACTGAAAAAAAGGAAAGATAATTATGAAGCTGAAGGAAACCTACGAACGGAGGAATTTTGCAGACGTCGAATAAAGAACAATTTTAAATAATTCCGAGGATCGCAGTTTCAACATAATCAACAAAGCGTCCAAGACGAAAATGTTGATATCAATAATCCTGGTACTTGTCCTGAAATTATAACTGATAAATTTAGAATGGCTATTATACAAAATGGCGTGAAATAATTAAAAAACTACAAATCGTTTGTTACAAACGATTGTTCCAACCTGTAAATCATTAAGCACAAATAGTTACAAAATGGATTTCAAACTGGGAAACGCTGTTGCCAGAGAACATTTAAAAAAAAAAAAAAACTGAAAACGAAACCCAGCCTTTTAAATGCGTTTGAGAACAAATAATGGCTACAATTTTATATTTATCAAGCATAATTTGGCGTTCATGGGAAGTGGTGATGCTTTATATAAGCCGCACAATGGCAGGTCTCTTAAAATTACTTGCAAGATTTGACCTATTAATGAAACAACGTTTGAATCATTTTGTGGAATCAGCATCGCGTTCCAATATATTTCATAGAATATAAGATGATTTGATTTCTTCTATTATTATATTCTTCTTCTATGGCTAAGAAAGTTTGAAAGGAAATAATAAATTTAGTTAAGAAAGCTAAGCATTTCACAATTTTATTGGATTACACTCCAGACGTGAGCCATCAAGAACAATAATCTGTTATGATAAGATATGTTAATGTACGTGACTTTGTGATGTGAGTATAGCAGAACGATTTGCTTGTTTTGAAATGGTAAGAGACTCGACAGGACAAGGTTTATTGGTCAAAACTGAATGCTTATTAGAAAAGCAGGAAATTAATTTGGGGAACTCTTGTGACCAGAGGTACGATAACTGAGTAATATCAGAGGTTTTATACAGAGGCGTGTAAAAGCGTTTATCATTCAAAAGAATTTCAAAGCACAGTATATGCTCTGCGGAAGTCATAATTTGAATTTAATTATTGGAGGCATTTAAAAATTATGCAAATTCATTTTTTGTGCCTTTATAAAGCATAATAATAGTTCTGCAAGCAAGTTCTGTGATAAACTGGAATATGTTGAAAGAACTTGTCGAATATCTTACTCCGAAACCATGAAGAATTGGTTGTCAGGAAGCGTTCACTGTGGCTGCGCAACTTCGATAATTTTTGGCTAACGCTTATGATTGTAACTTTAAAAGCTTTTAAATTGTCTTCTGAAAGAAACGGGGCAAAAAATCCTTGCAATGTAAAACTGAACAAAGCACCTATTCTTGATTCTTAAACTTAAGAGGCAGAGCTCAGGTAGTCGGCATGTCCAACCCTTTTTTATATTGTTCCGCGCGTTTTCTTGGAATATAAACCTTAGTTCCAGATAATATGGTTTATTCCCTTTGTAAATAAATAGCAATTTGTCCTGCGTAGACAGGTAAGAAAATTGACTTTTGTCCTTCTAGATTACGAAAATAACACACTGTGCGACGTGAGAATGCCGTTTTGAAAAGTTGGAATTCTGTGAGATACCAAGTACCACAATTTTATTCTGGAATACCTTTACGAACATACTAGTGACATGAAAACGAGGTCTTAAATCAAATCAATCGAAAATAGACTCGAATTGAATTTTTATTAAGTTTGGTCATTTGGTACGACACACTGAATGAAATAAATATTGTGAGAAGATATTTCAAAATTCCAGTACAGATAACCGTACTGAAAATTCACATTTAAAAATCTTTTAAAATTTTTTGAAATGTAGGATGAATTGGGATTCATATCTTTGTTTAATAACTGCAAAGGAAATAGCTAAAAAGCGTCACCTTAATTTAAAAAGCAAAAGCATTTTTTTTAATTGATAAACGATTTTGGGTGTTATTTAAATGTTTCTATAAAGATTAATTTAATAATTTATCATTTTCATATATTCCTTAAGCCCTTAATATACCAATTAAGGAAAATAGCAAAATGTAGAAAATTATTATTTTGTTACATGAAATTTGTTTCAAGACCCCGCAAGTCAACTTTGCACCAGACCCCGCTTTTGTTCTGGCCGGTCCTGGTTTTGAGTGACTCTTTAACAACGTTTCCACAAAAAGTACGCTTAGAAAAAGTTTTTCGGTTGCTAAAAGAGCTCTGAAACATATTTATTCCGTTACGTATCATTGGGATTAAGCGATGTGCTCCCGAAGTGACGTCATCAACGCATCCGCTCTCTGTGTTTGTATTTTAACTATCGATAGATGATGGACACGTGTTTACCATATACCCAGATGGGTAAATATTCACTAATCAGACACAACAGTAACAATGCCCCTTGCACAATGCAACTTGCTTACTTGTAGTGAACTTGGAACTCTCATTCCTTCAGGGTTTTTCTTTAAAGTTAGTTGTATATTACTCTTCTACGTTCGTAGCAATTTAGTTTATGATACTTTTTTATAGAAATATTTTTTTTTATTTCAAGCACATTTTATAATTTTGGAAGATTTCTTTTGCAAAATAACCGGTAATTTATTTAAAATGCGTACATATACCTGAATGCAGGAGAAGATTTGTTATTTTAAAGAACTCCCATTGGACAAGAAATCCGTTGCTTTCAATTAGACGTTCTAAACATGCCCTCAACCATTCCTGAAGCTTTCGTGTGATGTTTTTCTCTGTTAAATCACAATAACAGTCATTTCCCCCCTCAAAATATACTAAATAGAGCCTTGAAATAATTATAAAAGCATCCTGAACAAGTTAAAATGTATATAGTATAATAATTGGAGGCAGGGTGAACCGATAACTTGGTCCGTTCTTGCTTCAAGCGTTTGATTAGCGATTTAGGCAAAACTTTGAAGCGCAGTTGTGAGCTTAATTTTTATTGAATATAATAAGTGTTGATAATCATTTTATTCAGAATTTCAAGCTCTACAACTTTTGTGTTTCAATGTTTTTCATAGCATGAGTTGTTTTTGAGATATTGTTCGATTACTGAAAAAAGTCCTATTTTTTTACTACAAATTTGCACGCAGCGGCTAAAGCTTACCTAGCAGGAAGGGGAAAAGTTAGTATGTTCATTCTAGACATAAACTGAAGGTATTAAAACAATTTCCAGCCTTCCCCTAATTAATTCCGAATTCGGCCTTCTTTTACGACCCAACCACTGGGAAATTGATGCAGTTTAATGGTACAAAAACCATTTTGATTACGTTGCACCAAATATATGATTTAGTCTAAAGCCTTGTTTTGAAATTATAAAACGAGATTTTAGACATAGATATGAATTGTACTGTTTATTTTGAAATTTTGTGGTACAACTGTTGTATTCAGAATGCTGACTACTGTTTATTAAAATTATTCAGTTATGCATTTATTGAAATTTTTGAATATAACTATAATTACTTCACTTATTAAAATTTCTTATTGTTCATTCATTAATTTTGCATTATTCATTAATACTGTTAAATATTAAAAATAAATCTAGATTACCATTTTTAGCTTGAAAATAGTCATTTTCTCTTGATGCATTCATTTTTAGACTTCGTTTTTTCTGAATCCGAGGAATTACAGTAAAACTTCGATTAACCATCAGTTTCTGTCATCTGTCTTAAAAAAGTCTAATCTGTCATTTCTAAACATCATTACTCTTATATTGCAGTTCATATTGATCGTTTTGTAAAATTAATGTATGTATTATATTCACTTTTAAAGGATCTTATTTTCATTTCCACCCCAAGATAGCAGTGAAATCACATTACTGTACATATGTATTAAGAGATTTCTGTTATCTGTCACAGCCCTGGTCCGGACGGTGACAGTTAATCCAAGTTTTACTGTAACTGATTTTTTATTGTGGTCCTGTCAGCTTTGAATTAGCCAAGTTTCACTGTGCATAACAATATAGCTAACATATTTTTTCATTTATTTCAGACATGGCCATTTACAATTAACAATCGAATTGGGTGCGACGACACCTCTACAAATTTACCGAACACTGACAATAGAGCAAGAGCCGAGATACATGATACTCAATCTTTTTATGAAAACTACACACCTTGTGAATACATGACAATGAATTACTCCGATCAACCCAGACGAGAGCTCTTCAATCATTATCAGCATTAGAATTTTGAAATAATCCATCTACAGAATGGACATTTTAGCCTGGATGGAACAAAACTAAATGTGGCGAGAAAGATAATCAGTATGAAATACATTAACAATCCGTTCCTGAAAAACAGTTGTTAAACTCTGAGCTTATTTTGTGTACTTAATGTGCTATACATCTTGTTAAACTAATTATTCAAGTGCAATAAAATAATTTATTCATCTCAATATTTCAAAATTGTGTAGTACAGTGAAACCTCTCTGAGCGGCCACCCCTCCGTTCCGAGAAAATTTGGCCGCTCAGAGGGGGTGGCCGCTCTGAAGGGTTTTCGTTACAATTACAAGATAATTGCTATAATATATAATATAAACAAATCTGACGCATATTTCTTATTTAAAATAAAGTTTGAGACTTATTTAAAGAGAAAATAGTACTTTATTTAATGAATTTTTACATTTTTTGAAAAAAGGATACAATTTGTGGCTGTTTTAAGTTTTTACTCTTCTCGGAAACAATTATTCTTTCAACTTCGTTTTTCAGTTTAATGGTAAGCCGCTCCTTTGGAATTTTTCCACCTCTGGCTTCTTCGGATTTTTGAATCATGCTCTTATAAAAAAGAGTGCCATTTCGTCCATGTTAAATATGTCCTCGTCATCATATCCAGCCAAAAGAAGTGGAAGACGCTCCTACCAATCTTCACATAAACTGGGATCGACATCGGCTGTTTCGCCACACAGTGATTGAAAAGTAATGTTATTCCGTATGCGAAATCTGTCCAGCCACCCATTGCCGGCGGAGAAATTTTCAATTCCCAAAGCATCCGCAAGTTCTTTTGCCTTGTGTTGAATCATAGGTCCACTGACAGGAATTTTCTTCGCCCGAACTGTTTTAAACCATTCCAAAAGAGCCTCGTTTATGTCGACATACTTTTCGTGTCTCATCCGTTTGACACCACGAAATTTGAAATCTTCGTACTCTTTCAAAATCAAATCTTTTTCTTTAATGATTTTCTTTATTTGCGTTCTTCCGCAGTAAAATAATTCAGCTAACTTTCTCGCCGATTTGCCATTCTCATATTGACGCAGAATTTCAATGCGCTGCTCGAGATTTAGGAAAACGGCTTCGACATCGTTGCAACTCAGATAACTGACCATCTAATAAAACAAGCGTGAATAACATTTTTGCTCCAAAATTATCGGAATCCGCTAACAGCCAATAGGAAGCAAGACGTACAAACAAGCTAACGACCTCCCTTAACCTGACCTTGAACCTTTCGGCTCAAGGTTAGAAACATGAAGTGAGTAGATTTTGCTGAAAAATGGGATGGGCAAACCCAACATGTGGCCGTTCAGAGGGGTTGGGTGGCCGTTGCTATTGGTTATTTTAACATTAGGTCTATAGGCCGAAAAATCCGTGCCACGAAAAATTGGCCGTTAAGAGGGGTGGCCGCTATACAGGGGTGGCCGTTCGAAGAGGTTTCACTGTATCTGTATTGTTGAAAAGATACTATTCCAGTTTTTATTTGTTTCATTTACATATAGATAGTTTAATATCTATTTGGTATAGGTTAAGAATTAGGTATAGGCTCATGCATGTAGAAATACAATAATACAGAGATTGATTAATATGAACCAAATACATGTTGCAAGAGAAAAAATCATGATCTTAATCTTTCAAGGATTTTACTGTTTAATACGAAAGTTAAATGCGAAAACAATTACTGCTGAGAAATTTAAAAACAATTATTAAAATTTTAATTTCAGCAATTTAAATATCATTTAAAACTCTTTTAAGAAATAGACAAAACGAATGTCAAACCGTCTTTATCTTTTTATTCTCCTAATGTGCGGCTGTATACACAAGATAAGTGTCTAAAACTAAGAAATTCTGACTTACTTATATTAATTCATCTAATGATTAATTTAAATATGAAACTGAAATATGATGAGTTAAATTTTAGATTTAAAGATATAGATTTTTCATGAAGATACATAAACATTTGATTTAATGTTTAATTCTTTTTACTTTGCATTCAAAAATAAAAGGATACTTGTATTAAATTTGTCATATTTAATGTAATTATTTTGTTGCGATTTTTCGTGAAACTTTTTTGATCAAAATCGAAATTTGGGAGTACCTTGTGACAGTCAATAAAAAAGTTATATCAAGCAATATATTTCCTATATGCTAACCCCAATTGTAAAATGGGAACTTCTTGCAAGATTCATTTTCCCAATTCATAACATTCCATTCAAAGCAATTCAAGGATTTATGCATTTGATTTATGAAATAATAATTTCAGTGTGCTGATTAAAATAAGATATAAGTTACCATTGTAAAATTAATACTATCAATATTTAGATGTGACCTAAGTTCTATCAGGAACAGGGTAACTTTGAACAATATTTATTCATGGGAAAAAAATTATAAAATTTTTTATACTTCAGAAATTGAAAAAGACATTGAATCTTTTCTATTAGTTACTTACATATTTTTAATTACCTTTGACTTTTTAAGAAGGCTAATGAAATTGTTCTTCATGCAGTATTAAAGTAGCTTAATATTGAATATTCTCAATAAATACTGAGCAAATTCCGAAACAGGATGAATAAATAAAAATACATCTTTTAAAAAATCAATCAACTTTAATAATATAAATGATGCATTTTCATGATAACAATCAGAACCAGTGCTCAACAGTTTGCAATGTTCTCTCATTCAAAGCAGATGGTCAATATGTGTTTAAAGAAACACTTTCTATATTAATACCTCTGCATCAATATGGCATCTTTGTATATAAGCAAGTCTCTCACAAAATGCAAATAAAAAGTATAAATATCAGATCTTAGCTAGAAATGTAATGATCACAAGACTTACCACCTCATTAAAGAAAGTGAAAAAACACATTACCACAAATTAAACAAGCTCAAGTTCATAAGTAGAAACTGCCTCATTCGGCAAATAAAGTAATCAATGAAAAAGAAAAAAAAATATTTACAATCTAATTAAGAACACATTAGAGTACATCAAATTCATATATGGCGCATTTTTATGTTAAATTTTCCGAGGAGAGGATTGCAAACCATAATCAAAATTTCTAAGAACATTTTCACAACCAAAATAAATTGTTAAACACAAATTTAATACTCAACAATCAAAGTTTTAACCCTATAATTGTGGTTCAGACAATCAGATGCCTATCATTCAATGGTGAGGAAAGCTGTTTCATTGTTAAAAGGTTAAAGAAACTGAAATTGTCAGAAGCAATTTTTAAGCAATCAAGTTCCAGCATACATTTTGGCTGTCACTTAATTTAGTTATGAAGTTGATAACCAGGTTGCATACATTCATCTTATAATTTTAAAAATCTACTTCTTACCAACAAAAATCTTACTATCCACGATTGAATAGTAACCAATGATTTTAAATTTTATCTCCAAGTTATCATCTACCAATGAGCATCAGAAATAATTAAGAATAATCGTTTATCCAATTTTTGCATTTCCTGCCCGAGTAGCACAAGATACTCCACAATATTATAAAGATCGAACAGTATTTTAAAAATATTGTGCTATATTTTTGTGAATAAGAAATTTGTTGATTAAGAAATATATTTGAATACAAATGATTATCACATTGCGAAAGACCTCCAACACAACATTCAAATTGCATTTTTTTTGTTATACTATTTTGTGTTAATTTTACTACTATTAGTACTCATTTTTGAAGTACTATACAGTAAAATGCCAAATTTAACCAATTATAAATAAATTCAGTTCCCTACATTCCATCAGGTATATGTTAAGCAAGCACTCTCTCTCTATTCTGATGACAATACAATTTTCTATTTGTCACCTACATATTCTTATAGCCGCCAAATATATCTCAACAGCATGCGGGCACATACTGTTAGCAAATTTCTAGTCATAGATAATTTTCTCAAACAGAACAGTTTTAATTCTTAAATTAAACTCATAAATGTGCAGTATTTATGGGTTCTAAATAAGGTATTTTTAAATTAAAACTATTATCTCAGTGATAAAACAAATATAGGATTTTTTAAAAATAAAAAGCATCATGCTCAAGAAAGCTCTTAAAATAAAATCTTCTAATTCAAGATGAAAACATAACATAAAAATTGTCCTATGCTGTAATGTTTTTTCTTATTAAAACCTGCCCTAAAACTGCAGTACATATTTTTTAAATAAAGCATCCAGGTGAGCAGTTATTCATTAATTTAGATATTAGCTCTTAATCCTTCTTTTAAAAAAATAGCTGCCTGGCAGACAAATTATTAAGGATTAAAAATGCAGTTCTGCTTAGCATGATGAACCATGATCTCCTTATCAATAGGAATTTTTACTTCACATAAAAAAAAATCAGATTTCATTGCTGCAGTAAGAAGGAATAATTCACATAAGATATATTTCAATCAATCCTTCCCTTCAATTTAAATTTAATTTTCCAATTCTGGGGTGGGACATCAAAAAGATATGAAAACAAAATCATAATCAATTTTAGAGAAAATTTTTTAAGATAACATTAATATAAAATACAAATGCACAATCAGATGCAAGAACTATAAACGCAACTTACTTAAGAAGAATGCTTACTTAAAATTGTAACTTTAATATCAAGCAAACATTCCTTGACCTTAAGTATTCAAAATATACAACAATGTTATTGATAAATAAGTACCTTGAAGGTTAGAAAAATACAAATACACTATTATTAAAAGAATTTCAGAAATTCATAGAATTTAACAATCTATACTTTTATAACTTTCTCATATAAGATATCAAGAAATAACAATTTCATCGTTGTGCTTTTCTCTATCCTGTTAAACAGGATTATCTAAAAACTCTCTATATCAAATTTCTAACAGAAACATGAGTATAAAAGATGAAAATAAAAATTCCATTAAAATCAACCTCCACATATGAAATGATACAAATGATTAAATATATATAGATAAAAAAAATGCTCTTTTATATGTAAAAGATAGAAAAATTATTTTTTTCCCCTCCTTAGATTAAGACTTTTCAAACCTCTAAATGCATAATTCAAAATACAACTTTCTTAAAGATATGAGAAATCTAGTTCAGAAAAATGGAGATATGAAATACAATCTCTCTATAGCTCCTGTTTTCCAGCTTCAATATCACGTGATGTATTAATACTTGCTGCTTCATGGTTATTTGGGTCTTCTGCTTCATTTGTGAGTGAATCAGCATCTCCATCATTCTCAGTGGTCAGCTGCTTTTTGCTTTGCACAGTATTTTCTGTGCTGGACACAACTTCTTCCTGAATGCTTCCTTGGTCATTTGATGCATCACTGACATTTTTCCTGGCTTCAGCTTCTCTCCCTCTTCTGTAAATGGGTTAAAAATAAATAAATAATAAATTTAATATTTTGATCTTACAAACTTTATAAAAATATAGTGAGTATAACTATAAGTTGGTTCATTCACTTAGCTTTTAAAGTGAATGAACCGACCTTTTTTGTATTTAACCAAATCTCAGAAATCTTACGAATAATTTATCCATGGATGTTTAAGAAAATATACATATAAATACGAATTATACGCTTTGTATCTGAACATGAAAAATGGGAAAAGGCTGTCTCTATCACTAGGGAGGTTATGCCATGGTAACATGACGAGAACGACACTTGACCCAGCATTCACTCTCCACACTACACTAATAGGGGGTTAGCTAGTTATATTATAGACCAGCTTGTTTGTCGGGAATATAATTTCAATTGAATATCTTATGCATAACTTGATATTCATAGTCATTTTAAATTGTGATTGATATTTAACCCATGCTCTTTCAGTGGCACTGCACCTGCTTGCTCATTGTCTACATGAATGTCTCTAATGGATTCAAATAGCAGTTTGTGTCATGTATCATTCAATTGCACCCAGTCGACAATAACTTTCCTTTCTTTTTCCCTGTGCAAAATATGCATTTGATTCCAATATTAAAATGGCACAGCACATTTTACATCCAGCAGCATGTTAACTGGATTTAAAACTACTGATAAAAAGAATTAAAACATCTTTCAGTGTACTGGATGTATTTCCTAATATACTAACTATATTAAAGATTCAGATTTCAGAGTAAAATTGATGATGTAGAAAAGAAAGTAAATTCCTTAGCTTTCAACAATGGAAGAGAAACATGCAATTAAATATTTGTTTAAACAATGAAAAGTATTGTTATAAATTATACCTAAACATATATTTAAAATTTTATTAAAATTAAGAGAAAAATTGCATAGCAACTTAATTCATACCATTGAAAAGGGAATTTTTTGCATGTTCAGATGGTGTAAAAATGTTTTTATGCTGTAATATTTTTGGATGTTATTAAGGAAAAATGCCAAAATTTCAATTAATTTTAAATTAAAAAAAAAAGCTCTGAGGTGCACTTTCTCACCCTCCAAAGTATGTTTGTGCTAAATTTGGTAGCACTAGGCCCAACAGTCTGCCCTGTAGAGCGCCAACACATTAGGGATGGCAGTTATTGCGAAAATAATCGGCTTTCGGTTATTCAGATTTTCGTCATCTCCAGTTTAACCTGGCGGTTATAACTGTTCAAAATAACCGGCTTTAGGTTTTTTTAAATAAAAAAGCAAAGACCGTTTGTAGACAAAATTTTTTAATAATATTGTTTTTACAAGAAATCTATCCAATGGCCAATATTTAACTGTTCATAAAGATTATTTCAGTAATCCGCCAACCAACAGACACCTCAAGGAAAAGGTTGTTGCTGACTGATCCAAGATGATGAAATTCAAAACTTCATAATTTGGTAAATTTTAGTCTAATAAAAACCTATCTTCTGATCTGGTTTTTTTATCCGGTTATTGAATTTAAAAAAATAACCGATTATAACCAGGACAAAATAATAATCGAAACAAAACAAAACAAACAAACACACACACACACACAAAAAAAACGATTTTCGGTTACAACCGGTAGGTTTTTTCTATCCCTACAACACATAGACACACTTTCTACTTTACTATTAGCAGAGATATGTCCCATTTTAATGCAACACGAGACACGAATGGCAGGAGATTTGAACCACTACAGCAAATTTAACTTACAACAGGTCTTCAAGCCAGCCAAGATTCTACCACCAGGTCAAGAATTCTATATGGTTCTTTCAGTAATTCAAGTTCAGAACGCTCTTTTATAAAATAAGTTTAACATGCATCATGATCTTAATGTACATAAAAATTTAAATCTATAACATTTACCAACATTATACTTAAATGACAAGCTGCAGCCATTAAATTTTCCTCACTTAAATAATGTTGTAAGTAAGTATCCTATCAAGACCATAAACAAATCCGAGTAATACTATGAAATGGTCTCTTGAAATGCCTTGATTATTTATGCATTGAGTTGCAGACTGAGGATCAGTTTAACAAACATTTCTATTTAATCAATATTTGATACCTTCAATCAGAGCATTGACAATCTTCAAATGTTTTACCTCTCACTCAAAATTTAGCATAACCCAGTGTTTCCCAACCTTTTCTGAGCAATGCTCTACCACAGCCTTTCTAAAAATTTTATGCTTCTAAAACTCAAATAAATAAAACACAAATACTAACCACTATATATTTAAACACACTTATTGTAAATAAAAATGTTATTTTTTTCTTATTATTACCAAAAACACTCACAGAAGAAGCTTCCTTTCTAATCAATAATTTTGTACCAACTCAGACTACTGAGCATTTCAAAATGTATACTTTTTTTTAAATCAACAGGACTTTTACAACAGTTTTAAAGGACACTTATTTCAAATTAACGCCAACAACTCTCCTTTTAATTCATTGCACTTGACAGGTGATTCTCATTCAACACTCAATGCAACTTGAGTAGCAACAGAGAGTTGTCATATGGTTGCGTGGGTTTGTACTCGAAGGAGGTATCAGAATAAATTGTATCTTTTTTTTGGGGGAAAGGTTGTGGGCATTGAAACTTTTATATCTATATCTATCTATCTATATATATATTTGAAAACCATTTTACTGAGAAGATCTAAAGAAAAATGTGCCGTTTTGATATGACAATTGATATATACCAGTTAAATCACAATAGACGGTTGCTGTTAAAATCTAGATGAGACCATTTTCAAATTGGCCCCATGTTGGGAAACACTGGCATAACCCATTGTTGATACATTTATTCTCTTAGAATTCTTCTCTATACACAGAGCACATTCTGTTTTCTGTCTGCATAGTGTTTTATCTTTTTGATGTGGTAAGCATTAAACATTCAAAATATTTCTTATGTTAACTCATGTTCACAAAGCAAATAAATGAAAAATATTTAAGTGATTTTACAAATCATGACTCAAAATAAGTGGAAAACATAACTTTTCATACAGATACATAATTGTCTACAGTTAATGGTTTTCTATTTTAAATATTTCTATTTACAAAATATGAAATTACAATCCATACAAAAGACAACAGATTTATTTTTCTATAAAGATGAAAATAGCTGCACAATTTAAAAAATTAGAATCAAACCTTGTTTCAAAAATTATAGGAAAAAAAATATGTCCATGTTAAAATTATTCATAAATTTTAAAGCATGAGCAAAATAATATTCATCTTCCATTTTGAAGTGCTAGTATTGATACAAAGACTGTATTACATAATTTATCTCTTATTATAATTTAACATTATAATAATGGAACTTTAAAATATATTTATTGATTGCATGAAGCAGGAAAAAAAGAAGTTGCTAAAGTTAAAATTGTGTAAAATTACAAAATTTTATTTTATTAAATAAATTACTAGATCAGGTTTATCTTGAAACATAATAAATAACTGTTTTAGCTAACAAATTTTGTAGAAAAATCTTCAAAATGATGCAAGGTGCATTTCAAAGAGATTTTTTTCATGTTTATTCAAATTGGTTCTCTCATTAATTGTTTATGCAAATTTCATGAATTCTTCATAATTTTTTATTAATCACATATAAAAGGAAAATCATATTTAACAAATTCATTTTATCACCCATTTAAAATTTGGAGGAAAATCCCTTTAATGCATATTGACTTGCATGGTAACACTTTCGTAGTTTCAATTAATTTCTCAAAATTTGTTTTGTATTTATAATTTACGGCAATGCTTTTGAATGCTGCAATAAGACAGAAACGATTTTCACAGTTTAATTAATTTTCTAAACATATGTCATATCCAAGTTTGGTTAATTTATTTTATCAGCAAAGATGCAAAAGCTTTTCTTACTATCTAATTTTTTTAGTAGTGACATATCACCTGCCACATATATTAACAAAGAAAAAATTTTAGCTTTAACTATTTGTGGAGATAAAAAAAAAAGCTCCACCTAAAGGATGATCAAAATATATTAATTAATATGAATCCCATAAGCATAAATTTCAACAAAATTTAAACCTCATATTTCTATCAGTTAATGGCATTTAATTCATAAATATAATAATCAAGTAAATGGTGTCATAATCTGTGTAATTTATTAGATTATACAATATAATAATACATTCGTACATTGATGTAAACACAGTGGCTAATCGCATTGTCGGTGCTTTTAGCCTCTGGAGGCTATCGGCACTACCTCTGTTAGCGCATGCGCACGATCAGCACTGGTATAAGCATTTTACGTCAATTACAGTAAGGCGTGCGCATGCGCACAGCTTTTATGACTCGATGACCTCACAAGAGTTGTTATTTTCAGTTTTAGCGAGGATTATTAACGATTTATATTTAGCTTCCTTGTATGCGATTTCTTTGTTAATTAATTTATTAATTATAATTATTAGTTATTGTTACTGAAATTTAGTTTGTGTCACGTGTTATGCGTTTGAAATTCTCATTTTTGGAATTAAAAAAAATCCCTAGATTCCTAACATTCAATGAAAAAGTGAAGCTACTAATTTCCCGCTTTTCTTGAAGCAAAGCCACTGATGTTTTTTTCTTAGTTTAAAAAATTTGTCTGGAACACACATGCAATGCTGCAGGCATTGCGTGCGGAAATTCTCATTTTTTGAATTTTTAAAAAAAAAAAACCTAGATTCCTAACATTCAATGAAAAATTGAAACTACTATTTTGCTGAAAGCGAAGTCGCTGATGTTTTTTTTTTGCTTAAAAAATTTGCCAGGAACCCACTTGAGATGCCGCAGGCATTGCGTGCACAAGGCAACAATAAAATGCTCACTGTGCACCCGAAACAAATGTTCTCACATCGCCAAGCCATCTTGCTCTTGTTGACAAAAAAAAATTTAATAATATTTATTCTATATCGGAAAGCCCCTGTTTAATTAAAGTTAGAAATAAATTTACATCATTAATTTACTATTTCTAATGATTTTTCATAAAAAAGGTTCGAATTTCAAAATATAGAATGCAGCATTAGCTACACGCAGTTTCGATTCAAATGATGGATCCAGCAACACAGTGCGCATGTGTGACTAATGGTGGTGCCAACAGCCTGCAGATGCTAAAGACACTGGTGGTGCAAATACCTTTGGCCTGATGTAAAAGGGTAAGTGGCATTTGGGACACTGCACTTTTTTCACCCCTTCCTCATAAGGATTTAAATACAAGAAATTAAACATAAATATTTTTGTCTTTGTTGCCCCTCCCCCAAAAAACACTAGTGCCTGGTTTAGTTTAGTAATATTAATGTCCTGTTTTGAAGCAACACAAAGCTAGTTTGGAACTGATTTAGTAATTCTGAACCGCAGTCAGATGACGAGGATAACACCTGAGCTGGTATCCCCTCCAAACTTCCATGCCACATCAGCATGAGGACATCTGACCCACAATGGAAGCAGTTTAACATGCACCACATCCACATATACGATGGATCTGGTGCTTGGAACATTGATATACATCTTAAACAGCTCCTCATACAGTTACTATGCCATAGCATCTTTTTTACAGATACTTAAAAATACTTAAACACAGAATATTAATGACAATTTTCAATAAGAAAGAGTGATGCTTCAACCAGACGCAATTCTGTAAGCAACGCAATTAGGATCAAAGTTAAGAGGGATGAAAAAGACACTATAACAAACTACCAAAAAAAAAATATTTAAACAGAACTTCCAGTAATTTTCCCCTTTTACTTCTGTATCAACAAATAGATATAAATTTGCAGAAAAGAAATCGTGACCACTGGCATAATTTTAACTTCTTTC
The DNA here is from genome assembly GCA_013235015.1 of Araneus ventricosus. Lineage (NCBI taxonomy): Eukaryota > Metazoa > Arthropoda > Arachnida > Araneae > Araneidae > Araneus > Araneus ventricosus. The sequence continues at coordinate 25,326 of BGPR01013088.1, forward strand.
ATTTCAAACTATTACTAAAAGTCATAATCTTTCGACAAAAAATAAACGATAAAAATATCAAAAAATTAATACACGAGTAAAAATTTTACATATAAAGATACAATCATGGATAAATTTAAATTTACCTCGTTGGAGTTAATCCGTTCATTTCTGCACTGTGATTACCTGACGCTTCAACGGAATCTAAAAAGAAAATAATCGAAATTAGAAATGGATGCTGGATGCAAATAAAATAATTATTCCTTGGTTTGACAAATGTTTAAAACATCAAACAAGCAAAACGTAACCACGAACACATGCGCAACTTGTTAACATTTGTTTGTTTACAGATACCTGTTGAATCGTGGTTGTCAGAATTCAACATTTCAGAATTGGTCGTAGATGAAGGTCTTATTTTTTTCTTTGGGCTCTCGGGGCGATCATCCGGACCTTCAGCTTCCATCTTGTAAGATATAAACTAACTCTAAACTTTGCAAGCGATACTTAAAAAAAAAACAATTTACGATTTACTTCAAAAACACACTACCGCCTTAACGTCATAAAAACAGAAACAGGAAATGTGTGTCGGTTTTCGTTACACAGCTTCGATTTTTCAAACAGTTTCTTCCTAAATCTAAGCGCGGACAGTTGCGCAAATATCAAGTCATAAGGTATTTTGCACGATTTTAAATGTTAACTAAATTAAAAATAGGTTAATAATGTATTTAAGACGTCATTTAAGGAAAATTGTAGCATATAAATCGTACTGACTACAGAACAGACTAAAAAAGTAATCAGTATGAATACACTTAACTGTAACCGTATCATGTTAGAACGATTGGCGGTTTTTATAACAAAAAACAAACAATTCTAATTAGTGACAGTTGGGGATTACAGCCTTTGTTGCTTCAAATCCCATAACTCCTATCATTCAATTAGTAACAGTTTTATCACAGGGAAGTATCAACAAACTACGAAACGTATATATAAAAAACTATTATAATTATTATTGCTCAAAAATATTTTGTCAGAATTTCTCTGAAAAATTTATAGTGTGTATTAGCTGCAAATTAATGACGAAATCGAAGTAGCAGACGATATTTAATTCTTTGGAATTACCAGAATTTAAGATGTCGAAGAAGAAAGGTTTGAGTGTGGAAGAAAAGAGAAATCGTATGTTGGAAATATTTTATGAAAAGAAAGATGTCTATCAACTGAAAGATTTAGAAAAAATATGTCCAAAGGAAAAAGGAATTGTTGCACAATCTGTTAAAGATGTTCTTCAGTCTTTGGTTGATGATGGTTTAGTTGATAGCGAAAAAGTTGGAACTAGTATTTATTTCTGGGCATTTCCTAGCAAAGCTTTTAATAATAGAAAAAGAAAAATCAATGACCTAAATACTAAACTTGATGAAGCTCGTAAGAAAATTAAGCGTTTGGATACACAGTTAGCAGAAGCTAAATGTGGTAGGGAAGATTCAGTTGCAAGAGATGGAGTATTAACAGAATTAAATAAATGTCGGAAAGAAGTAATTGATGTAAAGGAAAAGATTGAGAAGTATAAAGACTGTGATCCTCAAGTCTTAGAAGAGGTTAAGAAACAAATCGAAATTAGTAAAGAAGCAGCTAACAGATGGACAGATAATATATTTGCTATAAAGTCATGGTGCAAGAACAAGTTTTTCATTGAAGAATCTGTGTTGAATAAACAATTTGGAATACCTGAAGAGCTTGATTATATTGAATGATGTAAATTTCAGTATATTTAAATTTCCTGATTATTCTTTATTGAGTAATAATACTTATTTTAGAAAGCATAAACACATTCATGTTTAAGTCAGATCAATTATTATGCATTCATATAGAACTTTATAAAAGATGGGTTTATCTGTATACAATAATATTAAAAGTGTACCAAACAAATATTTTATAAAATGAGAACATTAAACAGTATAAGAAGCATTTTTAAATTATTTTGTTTCCATTTTTCCAGGCTATAAATTTTCATAATTTGAAATTTGTAAAATGGTGTTTATTGCATTCAGCTTATGTGAATAATTGTAAATATTATATTTGAATAAAATATTCATTTGCTCTGATCAATCAACAATTATTCTTTAGCATTTTAAATATAAATTTTTAATATGTGTATGAGGTGAAACCAATTCTGCAAGTTTATTTTAATAGTATTTTGGGAATTCATTCTTAATGAGAGATAAAGTAGTGTAACATTTATAAAGGTGGTGTTCAAATTATTTTTATTTGTGTGATGATTTCTTCGAAGTTCCAAATTATATTCCATTAAAGGAATTTTCATTCTTATAAAATCTTGATTGATTTTTTTTTTCAATATTTTAATTGATATGCACAAATCTGCCTTACATGCATTTCAAGTATAATGATCAGTAGTAAAAGATGATGTATTTTGGCCATTCTGTGATGAGAAATGGGATTTGTTTTAATGTATATCAACCAGCTTATTCTGATGAAAGTTGCACTAAAATTATAAAACAGTTGATTGTGCATCTGTGTAATCAAAATTTACAAATAAATGTCTTTCAAAGTTTTAAATGAACTTTCAAAATTTAAATTTTGGACTTCTATTTCTCAGTCTAAAATGACATGTGATAAACACAGTTAAGTTATGTGTAGAGATAATTGAATAGCTATGCTTACATTAGTAAATGTTTTTAAGCTTACTAAGTAATGGTATGAAGCAAATGTGTTTTTAATATAATGTTTTGAAGATATTTATTTATGAAACAGTTTCTTGAAGACTTTATTTACTTATAGTGTGTAATTATTAGCAAATTCTTATTAATAGATGAAATCATTAAACAATTTATATAACTGTGTAAAACAAAATGCAATATTATACTCATTCTTTGAATCACTTTTGTTATCTCAATATCAGAAATCAAATGATAGTATGGGTTTTAATTAATTGTACATTCATTTCTTTTGGTTATGATCACTTTCAGCAGCTATCGGATATTTTTCCGAATTAGTGGTCAAGAGATCACTTGTGAGCTTGTAATGAGTTCAGGGTACTTCCTTATTATAGCAGCCCCCAGACGCAACCAACAAATATTTGCCAAAGCATCATCATAACTGCAATCAGCTTGGCATAAACCGAAGTTCGTCAAGTAAGCTTGTGGGCTTCTATAACAAGGAAGTACTGTCTTAATAAATCATAAATTCATTCCTTTTGGTTATGATCATTTTCGGCAGCTGTCAGATATTTCTCAGAATTGGTGGTCTGAAAGAGATCACTAAAGAGCTTATAATGAGTTCAGTATTTTAAGGATAGAAAAAATATCTAATAAAGACAAAATAATAATAGAAGCAATTTATCTGGTGCGCGCAAGTGCAGCATCATCCAGGAAAAAATGCGAAGACAAAGATATTACAACAAAATAAGGAAAATTTTAATTGTGATAAGAGGTAAAAATACAATAATATTAACAAAAAACGAATGAAGAAGAATCCGATGGATGATTTCATCAGAAGCCTCCATCCATGCAGATTCAAAATTAGAATAGGTTTTCTGTCAAGGAAAATGACTTTAAGGTCGAAATTAAAATTTTCCTCCGAGGCCTGAACCTATTCCAAAAAAAATTGGAAACAAAATAAGGAAAACATTTATCCACAAAGAAGAAATTCAAAACAGTCTTTTAAACATAGTCTGAAAAAAGGGCTTAATTATCTTGCCTCTTGGTTGTGGAGTGAAAACAAAGTAAACTTTGTTTATAGGTGTGAGCACCTATCTCCATCTAGTGAGGGATACACTAACTGAAAACCTGAGGAGTTTTTGTTTTTATACAGTTTTTTTATAGTTTTAGTTCCGACATTTTAGTAAAGGCTCCCATTGGAAATTTCTTTGAATTATAAAATGCATTAAAATTTTTTTTAAATACTAAAAAAAAAAAATTATCAGTTTTGTATTTAGTATATCCCTCATTAGATGGAGATAGGTGCACACACCTATAAACAAAGTTTACTTTGTTAAGCGTCGTTTCATTCCACAATCAAGAGGGTTAAGTCCTTTTTTTCAGACTATGTTTTAAAAGACTGTTTTGAATTTCTTTCTTATATTGTTTCGAATTTTTTTTCCAGAATAGGTTCAGGCCTCGGAGGAAAATTTTAATTTCGACCTTAAAGTCGGTTTCCTCGACAGAAAACCTATTCAAATTTTGAAACTTCCAATGAAATCATCCATCGGATTCTTCTTCCTCCTTGTTCTTTTTAATTCTATTTTTGTTATTATTGTATTTTTGCCTCTATCACAGTTAAAACTTTCCTTATTTTAATATCTTTGTCTTCAGTATTTTAAAGCACTTTAAAACTACATCTAGCAATATTTCAACATCAAATTGACAAATATAGCTGATTGATATTTCTGACTTTTATCAGTGACTGTATTTAGATTAATCTTTTTGAAGACAGAAATTTTTAATGTGTTTCCCATCTTTTTCTCACTTCATAAATTTCATTTGGCTATGGAATATATTTTTCCTTCCTACATATATGTAAGAAATGAGACATTCCAAAAAGCTTTAAAAATCTTTTATTCTAGCCTTCTCATGATGTTTTAAATTTAAAAGTATTGGATAAAACATTTTTTTAGTAAAGATTTAAGTAATTCCAGCCCATGCCCATCTTGGAAATGCTGTTTATATCACTGGTGAATGTCAAATAATATTGGAAATTAGTATATTTGTGAAACGGGTTATACCCGTTATTAAGAATGCGATAAGCAACTGCTTATCTGGAATTTTAAAGAGCCTTGCAAAGCTCTTCAGAAACAGCTCAATGACACAAAGCAACTTATGTAAATTTTTTTTTGAAAAGCATGGATAAAAAACTGGAAAGCATGGGAAACTATTGAAAAGAAAAATTCATTGATCCTGCAATAGGTTACAGGAACTGATCAATGACATAACTTACAACAATTTTTTTTTATAAATATGGTAAGTGAATAATGAACAAAACAATAATAATATATGAAATGCAGAAATACATATGTTTAGTCTATTATCAATTGTATGCTGTCCCCTAATATTTGGTTATCAATACTGCATTCTTGTCAAATTAAATTATGCATTTCATAAAATTGGTTTTTGAGATTTCTTTCTGCAAAAACTTCTGAAATATCTCCGGATATCAATCTGATGTTAGATTTTTATAACATTCCATTATGTCAGCACTTTTAGTAAAAGGTTTCTGACAAAGATTTGAAATAACCTCACCTCAGTTTTTAAGTCTAAAAAAGAACAGCAAATGTGTACATGATATCAAAAGATCAGAGTAACTTTTCTTCACATTCCAAAACCGATAGTATTAAAATGGTAAGGAATCCATTTAAAGTAAAAGAATCTGGAAAGAATTTCTATAGTATTCTTGGGAATGAATACACTATGTAGCAACTAAACATCAAACAAACTATAAATTTTCAGAATAATCTTCAATTGTCTATATCTGTAAAATTATTCATTAAAATTATACCCCTCCCCAAACTTATGTAAATTGTTTCCTAACTATATTTTGGTTGGTTGCTTGTTGTGTAAATGCCAGATTTGACTGAGTTGTGAAACCTACATTTTGGTGCTAGAATCTATGTTTCATAGTGGAAAATTTTAAGATCTGTTTTTATGATAAGAACAATGTACAATATATATATTTATTGTTTTCAACAATAAACAGCAATCTAACTACTATTATAACCCAAATGTAAAAAATAAAAATTGCTTAAAATTTTTTTGCTTCAGCAAAATGATTGAAAAAAAAAAATCATAAACGTTTCAAAAGCAAACTTTAAGAAAACTTATCTGAAAGGAACTCTGCATTTTTTCTTTTCTTTGTTAAGTTTTCCACAATACAAAGGTAACAACGAAGTTTTCATTATACACAGATATTTCATTTTGAGGTCATATTAAAAATATATACAGTGGAATCTCCCTATAACGAAATCGCTTGGTTCCAGTTGAAAAATTCGCTATAGAGAAAATTTCGTTATACGGAGATTAGAGATTTTTGCAGTTATTTAAGTAAATGTTACAAACCTTTTAGTATGTGCGATAAGTTCAAAAATAATTATGACTTTCAATTAAAAATGAAGTAATATTTATTATAAATCTGTTAAAATTACACTAATTTTTATTATATAAATAAAATGCTCAAAAGTGAAGACAATTCACCAATTTAGAGAATAATATGTACTAGTACGGATAAACATAAAATGCGTATTGTCACATCCATTTGCTGTTTCCACCCCGATTTTTGGAATCTTGACCCGTAGAAATGTTGCTCCCTCTGTAGAAACCCAGGTCCCCACAACTGCATTACCCTTCACATAGCATTCTATTGTTATGTGTTATCGCTGGAATGAACAATATGAGTGGTTCCAGAAACAGGCACGTGTGAGCGATTTGTTTGTACAGAAATTAGCAACTTTCTTCAAAAATGACAAAAATCGAAAAGATAAAGGTCTGAAAAAATTCGTTATAGGGAGACAACCACTCTGTTATAGGGAGAAATTCGCTGTAGGGAGACTCTACTGTACTTTTATTGAAAGACTTTTAACTTGTTGCTTAGTTATTTATCTTTTTAACTTGTTGATTATTATAAATTTTATAATGTTTAATTATTATTGATGATTCAACACAAGTATGTGTTGTTGCAGCATTTTTATGACTTCTTGATTTTATTATCATGTCTTTAGTATAGCTATTTGTTGCATGATAATGCAATGCCAAAGTATAAAGAAAAAGCACATTCCGCTTGTCAACCTTTCAGTACAATTAAGTACTGCTGTCCTGCTTATTTTTGAATAATGCACTATAAGGAAATCACAACATACACAGTTTTAACATAACAGTTTATTTTTGAAAAAAGTAATGATATTTGCAAACAACAAAATGTTTACAAGTCACAAAATACACAATTTTTAACATCTTTTGAAAAAAATAATCATGTTTCCAAATTTTCTACTCTTTCAAATACCATAACCAATTCTTTATGTGGAGTGTGAGGAAACATGTCCACTACCATTGCCTGAACAGGATAGAAAGGGCATCCTCTATAGTTATTAGAAGGAGTGCGGCATAAACTGGAAGATGGAAAGAAATTAATAATATGAAAAAATATACATATTTAAAGGCTATTTAGTTTTTATTTCAATACCAGCAGTACCTTCACACCATTGCCCATGACATCATGAATTTCAACAATTTTTTTTTAAAAAAGCCCACAATCTTCAGCTTCAGATTTAAACTTTGAAGCCACATTAAGTAAATAGCTCCTTGAGGTCATGTTTCATTTTTTTTTCTCAGTTTCAGCGAAAATACATGCAGGATGAACATGTCTTCTGTAAATAAAGATGTCAGCCTTTATGCCTGACTATCAAAAAGTATTAAAAGAAACAAATTAAAAGCATGATATCTCGATGCGACGACAGACGGTACAATCGTACTGCAAAATCTCACTGAAAGCAAAGGAATTATGACTTCACGTGGTTTCGACAAAATGCATGCTGGGAAACAACACCTCAACCCTGGTTACAAAGTATAACGGAGCGAAATTATTTTAACACTTCAGAAAAAAATTTATTAAAATTCAACCATAAAAGATATTTTAGCCATTATTGCTACAAATCAGCGGGGAATATTCCATTCATTACCTCAAAGAAATGAAAAATATAACGTTTTTAGAACGGTTTATGCAGTAAATTTAATTACGAAAACAAAATTTTGTTGGCAAAACAGACTATTATTTAAAAATTTCTCATAATTCAGTAAATTACGTTTGAAGCTCAAAACAAATTTCATTAGAAAGAAAATTGTTTGCTCGATCCGATGGTGTATTGATTGTTTTTCAACTATCATTAGAAAAGATACCACAGCCGTAAACTTGCCGAAAATGACCCAAAACAACAGAAAACATTAAATAAAAAAAATTCTAGATTAAAATTTGGGCTTCGAGGTGCATTTAGTCACCATTACGACTACCTGTGTGCCAAATTTCATGGTTGAAGGTGTGATAGATTCGTCTGGACATCGCGCGCGCACACACACACACAAACATTGCCTTTTATAAGTATAGAATAAACAGAAATAAACTTCAGATTCAAAGATAAATGTTTAATATTTCAAAATTGCTGAAATATTTTAAAGCTTTTCAAGCCTGCAATAATAGAATAAACGTTTTAACAGCAAAATATATTTTATGAAAAGATTTAAGCTGAGTAAAGCATTCAAGATGATTGCTTATTTTTGATAAAGAGATTCCTCTTATAATATAGATATAATTCTACCACACTCTACAATTTATCCAACACTGGTATTATAGCAATGTTTCTCCTTTCTTCCTGGCAAATACCAATAACATAGAACTTGAGTAGATAAATTTCCAATTGTAATAAACTAACAAAACAGAAGCATTTCTGATACTCATTTGTTAACTTTCCTTTTACGAACTACAAATAGATGACCAACAACTAAAATACGACTTAATTCAAGTAGCTGCAACTAATATGGATACGAGGACAAAATGTTTCTCCAATGGTCAGTGGTCATTATCCAGTCTGAAGGGAAAGCTACAAAAGTTATTTCACAGGAAGTCCTTAAAAATTAGTTGCCATTTAGTTAAAAATTAGTTTAAATTCTTTCTAGTTTATTATCTACAAATATATCTATATAAATTGGATTACATATTGCTGGAAAAGTGGTGACAGGAGTATTGAGTTTAAATAAGAAAGGGGGGGGGGGAAGCATGAGAATTTGTCAAAATGAAAATTTCTGTAAGCTTAAAACTTTAGAAATGTTCAGATATAATTGAACTTACTCGACAAAGTTTGTATAAGCAGCATTTGAATTGCATGAAACATAGATAAGTTTCTTGATTTTGGAAGTAGCTCTGATAGCCTTCAAAACCTTTTGATCTAGAATGGAGGGAAGAGAAAAACAGTTACCTTAGTAAAGCAATACTTTCAGTTAAGGCAGTTGTTTGAAACAAAACACAAAAAGCTTCAATACAAGTATAAAAATATTTTTTTTTTACAATTTCAATAGCAGTGATATACATATATTAAATGAAAAATTATAGTCAATTAATAAGTGATTTTGCATTAGAAATATGTATTTCGAAAAAAAATTGAACTTGAATACAAAAATTGAATGAAGTTTTAAAATTTATCTAAAATATTTTCCCTTTTAGGTAGATTCCTTATAGGAAGTCTACCTATTGCAATGGTTCTCATGACACGACTTTCGGAAAATTTCTGCAGATCTTCACCGATCATGACCCCTAGAACCCGAAAAAATGTCTTGCTGGAATCTTTTATAATCACTAACTGCATTAAAATTCTTAATTATATATTCAGCGTTTTGCATTTATTTTTATTATACTACATTGCTTCCTAGTTATTCATAAAAATGTTATACTTTTTATATCCTTTAGAAAAAAATAAATTTGTATTGTATTTAAATCTTCCAATATTTTGTTTAATCGTCTTGTTTTATAATACCATTCTGTAGGTTGACCATAGATGCCCTTAGGTTATGCTCTTTTTTATAATTTTTCTATGGGATAAATTTACTTGCTGAGTTGTCATTAAATTAGTTTTATCTGTTCTTTTGTGCATGTTCATAAAAATAAGGAAGAAATTTATTTGATTTTATTATTCAAAAATTCCCAAGCTATAATCTTATATAATGCTGAACTGCCTTAAAATTCCCAATGATAACAAAATATTATGTTAAGCAAATATACGATTTTATATAATCAATGTTAATCTATTCAGAATGAAACAGCTCAACACGTTGGTTACATACATTTTGTGCATTATCCTTTTTAAATACACTAATAAATGAAAACAAGGAAAGTTTTCATTGAAAGGTATAAACGTACTCACATGTTAAGCAAATCGTGTACATATGTATAGTATTTTATATTCAAAAATTAAGTTTAAAAAGCAATTTGAATTCTAAAGTCTTTAAATGAAAGTAATATATAAAAGAGAAAATTGTCAATTTTTTAATTTTATATTTCTCTGGTTTTTTTAAATTAGAAACATTTCTTAAATCAGAAAATTTTAAAATCTTATAGATCGGGCTAATAATAGTACGTATATGCGTAAATTCAAGGTTTATAAACGTTCAATTTTATGCTCGTTAATTGACACTCATTTTGGATACACATTTACTCTCTAAATCTAAACAGTAGCAACTGAGAGTGCGCTTTCAATTTTACTCCAGGACCATGGGATATCTGGTCCTAATTTTACGCTGCTAAACGAAGTATGTGTTGAAAGATTAGATCTATTGAAGCTGACACTCCCCTGACCGCACACACTCCCTCTCATTGTGTCGCCGCGTGACACTTGGGGGGGGGGGAAGAGAAAAACTGGTAGAAGGAAAATCTCGGGTCTGCTGTTATGGGAGGAGAAAAGTTTGCATTGATTTCTCGGGCCTGACCCCAGGAGGGTTAATTTTAATAGTTAATTTGATAATTAGTTAATTTGCCAGATTACTTTAATTTGATATTTAACTAAACATGGCTGCACCAAGATTTGTTTAATAAATTTAATACAAAATAGCCATAAATGATATATAAGCGTTCTCTTTATCCTTTTTTATATAGAAAAACATCTAATTAACTTTACAATTGTTTTGGGGTTTTCTGCCTGAGTATTTGCTTTTAACTGTTGATGGAGATTTAAATTTACTGGTCAAAATGGCTGCATTGATATCTGTTTGCATTTTATTCGTCGAATTGAGCAGACTGTACTGATTATTTATAATATCTGATTTATTTACATATATACAGGTTATTCCAATATATACAGATATAAATTCAATGGCTGCTGCCTGTTGGCATAAGTTGAATATGCTCATGCAAGAGCCAGTTGTGAACAATAGTATTAAAATTGAACATGGTAATGCGATGTCACACATGAAGTGAATGCGTTGTGAAATACTAAAACAATCTTGAATATGTATAATCCAATGCGTTACTCATGTGGTAAAGTAGATATGTGTTTCAATATCTAATAAAAAACATGATGTAAAATACATAGGCGAGCTCCGATGCTCATACCACTTGCAGACATGAAAACCAAACAACAACGTCTAACTCTGACAGAGATGCAGGATGGTGACGTCAAAGGGTTGCTATAAATTAGAAAAGGAGCCTAACTAGTAGTTGGAGCGAACAGTATCCTATGCTTTAAACACACGTATTAAATTTGGAACTCACAATGTTTAATAATTTTTATTTTCTTCTCTGTTAAGAATTTAGTGACTATTATCTCTGTAACCAGGGGTTCTCTAAATGAGCCCATTCTAGTAATGTTTAAATGTTTCATGTCATGTGATTTTAGCATATGACAAAGCAACGTTCACACAATTATAAGATAACCTAGATTATATAAACTGATTTTTAAATCTAGAGTAATTCTTCATCTGTGTCAATTTCTTGCTACTGTTTCAGATAGGCTGGCTTAATGTTATCTAGGAGATATTTGCACTGCTGAGTTGTTTATTTCTTTATGACTCCTACCTGTTGAATGATTATGTGTTGAGATTTTTAAAAAATTGACCAATGTACTGACCGAAAAATCTATCATAACTTTTTGGAATGATAAAACCTTGATATAGTAAAAAAATTAAATGTCATGTGTGAAAACAGAATCATAGCTTAAATATTGCAAAGTGTAGAAACAATAAAGTCATTGGCTATGTCTGTATTGATCAATATGTAATATTTCATTACTTTTGTAACATTAACGTAAAGGACTCTACCTTTGCCTTCAAGCTTGCCAAAAAGGGATTTTTTTTAGTTGAATCATTTTCTCAATAATGCTTAATTTATTACACCTTGAAAAAGCTACAAAAATCTTCAAAAGTAAAAGAAAAGGGAATTAAAACAGGTAAATCATGTTTCTTAAATATTCCACACTAATAAAACAATTTTTCAACAGATTCCTAAATATTTTTTATTTGAAACTTAAATTGTTAATTGCCATGTGAATCAAATATGATTCACACAACGATCAAATACAGTTTATACCTACTATTTAATCAGATGACCCCATCTCTATTGTAGTTAAGAGATAACAGAGAAGGAGACATCTAATTAGATGGTTCGAATTTCAGACTTAAGTCATGCTGACTAACATGTTAAAAGAAGCTATGCATAATTTAAAAGAAATATATATGTAACTGATTCTTTTTTGTATGTGAAATAAAAAGGCATTTGTTTTGATTATTAAAAATAACAGTAGTGAATGAATGAAATGTCTTACGCAAGCCAGCTCGAGGAGGGTCAACTACTGCAATGATCTCGGAAGTATTGCATTTCATAATTGCTGTGTGAATGACATCTTCAGCTTTGCCACATATAAATGCTACATCTGGTAGTCCTTAAATTGAAACAATGACCATAAGTTTCATGATGAATCCAGCTGTCATCCTAATGACAGATTCCCCACATCAAAATAATGTGAACATTTACTTTCTAAAAAGCTAAATTTACATTTCTAATACAATTTTTATAACATATGAGCAATACAAAAAAGCATCAACTAGTTTTCAATGGACAGAAAATATCAAAAAGTTTCTGAAACATATGTAAAAAGTGAGATTAAAGAAAATCAAAGCTATCTATATAATCTATGACAAAGCAAATCGCTTGCAAGAGTTCAGATTTATAAGAAATTTATGACATCTCTACTAACAATAAAGGAGAATGTGTGTGTCTGTGTGTGTTGGAACTCTACAGCACACACCGCTAGACCTAGAATAACGAAATTCGTCACAAACATACTTTGGAGGGTGGGAATGTGCACCTTGGAACACTTTTTTTGAAATTTTAATTAATTAAAAATTAAGCTAAATTTTGATGTTTTTCCTTAATAACTTACGAAAACATTACAGCACAAAAATTATTTTTACACCATCTTAAAATTTAAAAAATTATCTTTTCAATGATATCAATTAATTTGGTGCATGATTTTTTTCTCTAATTTTAATAAATTTTTAAAAATATTTCTTGGCATAATTTATAATAATACTTTTCATTGTTGCAATGCATTTCAAACTTTCATTGTTTAAAGAAATGATTAATTGCATGTATCTCTTCCATTGTTGAAAGCTAAGAAAATATCTAACTGGATTTTACGCTCTTTTATTTGATCAATTTTTCTGTAAAATCTGCAAAGGAAGTCCTCAAGATAGTAAGTATATAATGAAATAATCCAATGAACTGAAAGATTAATGTTGCTATGTTTTAATTCTTTTTATCAGTGTTTTAAGCAAATTATCATGCTGCTGGACGTAAAATGTGCCGCACCAATTTAATGTTGAAGTCAAATGCGTATGTTACGTTAATGTAGACAAAGAACAGAACAAGTGTAAGGCTACAAAAAGAACACAGGTTAAATGTCTACAGCAATATGTGGTTTTTTGTTAAGGGAACCATGAATATAAAATCATGCATAAGAGATTCAGTTGAAATTTTATTTCCAGTGATCAAGCTGGTGGCCGAAGGCGTCTAGTATTTAATAAGCACTAACTGGGTAGTCACTTTTCCAACATACATATAAGAAAAGCATGCTTTTTTAAAATCATAACTCTTTTATTTATTTGGAATGAACCTTTTGTCCAGGAGTGTAGATCCATTTAACTGCAAATGAAGATGATTGCCTTTCACGTGGAGAATTTTTTGGGGAGGTGACTATACTATGATAAAATATCACTAGAGAAGACATTCAGGATTTTGATTTTATAAATGATTATTACATTTTACAAATAGCTATTTCATCAGAACCTGTATGCAGTGTATTCTAAATTAAAGAATGTTATTTCTTTAATAAAACATAAATAAATATAAAAAATAAATCTCACCATTGTTGGTAGCATTTAATCTAGCATTTTCGACGGCCTCTGGGCACATCTCTATTCCAATCACTTTAGCACCTTTCTAAAATATTTCCAAACCATAAAATACAATATAAAATAAACATAATACATACAGTGTTCATACTGTATATATGATAGTAAAATTCAGGAGTTACTAAGGATTTTTTCAGGAGTACAGTACAGAAAATTCAGGGGATAACATGAAAAAAAAATCAATTGTAGGGGAGAAGGGGGTAGTGTGGACAATTTTTATAAAATTGGCAAAAAAGTATACTAAATATCAATTTTCCCATATTTCCTGATTGCAGTGACTCGGAACACGTGCGGTAGACTCTTTCGGCGCTAAGTAAGGTCAGAAGTAAGAATTCCGGATTCCAACGACTTTCTATCAATAATGAAAAATGGATACGTCATATTTTTATGTTTTATCATAATTTTATCTTTTGCTCTTCGATAGTAATTTTTCAGGAGACAAAAAGAAATATCAGGATAAAAAACACAATTTTCAGGAGTTTTCAGGGCCCTTAGAAAAAAAAAGCAAAATTCAGGAGTTTTTCAGGAATTTCAGGAGCAGTACGAACCCTGTACATAACAAATCACGCTTTTGTTTGATATGAATACGAAAACAGTACCTCACTATACTACTCAAAATTATTATTTAAACATCTTTAAAATAATGGATCTTAAAATTTATAAATGATCAAAAGTATATATGTTAGACTAAACAAAAATTACAAATCAATACTTTTAATTTTCTTACCACAATCACTAGCAATCAATATTTGTCTTTTTGGTACTTATAATATTATATATGAGATTTCAAACACATGCAGTATTTGTTTTATGAAATCAAAAAAGAAACACATGCCGAATTCATCATTTCGCAATTTGTGCCATAATATCATAGCATGTTTCACATACTACATACAAATACGTAAAAAGCAAAAGCCCTATAATACATCATTCAGGGATGAGATTGGCAAAAAAGCAAAAAGACTGAAATCATATGCAAGCAAAAATTTTGAACCATAATTTATACGTGAAAGATGTTTTAAGAAATAAAACATCAGAACATGCAACAACTGCATTTGCACACAGCTTTTTAGCTACCTCTTTTGACAGGAGTTTTCCCCCTTTTTTTATGTAGTTTATTTGTTTTTGTTCCATTTTTTTTAATTTCTTCATCTAGGTACGCCCTCAAGATGACCTTAAGTTTTTAACTAATTTTTTTTCGACATGTTCATGCAAAAAAAAAATCTTTTTCTTTTTTTTTGCAAAATATGCCACAGAGGTTTTGTTTTCTGCAAAAAGGTGGTAATTAATACTTTGAATGGCACAGAATATGTTGGAATGTTTATCCTCGTAGAGCTTGCTGATATAATGTTGATTCTTCAGTAGAAGATGAAACAGCTATTTTCCTAGCCGGTGGAGTTAAGCAGAGTCCCAGAATTTTCTTTCAAAAACGGAAGATAGAAAGGTTTCTTTTCTTTTTGTAAAAGCAGAATTTTCGGAAGAAAGGGAAAAATTTTGCGGGGG
>BGPR01013089.1:25592-42234 GCA_013235015.1 Araneus ventricosus
AGTGTTCCCTGTCCATTGAGCAGTTTGAAGAGAACATTGTTCCAGATAAGTGTTCCCTGTTCATTGAGCAGTCTGAAGAGAACCTTGTTCCAGATAAGTGTTCCTTCAATTCTGGAGAAAGGAAATAGTCACTGGGCCTTCGTGAAGCCATCCGACGCAAACGCCGTGCCATGTTGAGGGATTGTGTCATCCTCCTGCAAACCCATACTGCTCGCAAAACTCAAGAATAGCTTCAAAAGTTCAAGTGGGAAATCTGGAGCCACCTTCCCCCCGTACAACCTAGATTTGGCACCCAATAATGGTTCCAAACACTTATCTGGAACAAGGTTATCTTCAAGCGGGATGTGAAAACAGCTGCCAAGAACTGGCTCAGGGGACAGGAACGTGGTTTCTACCAAGCCTGGTTAAACAAGTTGGTCTTGCGTTTAGAAAAATGCTTAAATATATTTCGTGATTATGTGGAAAAGTGATCGGCAAGAATGCCTCTCGATTCCCTTTTGTATTTTCCGTCTATTGTTAATAAATAATTTTTTATGACCCTTGTAAACTTTTTTTTGGATCCACCCTCGTATTCTGCAGACGTCTATTTATATGCCTAGCTTCTCTAATCTGGTACGTAAGTTAAATTCATAAAATAAAATTTTGATTTCGGGTGATTTTGACAAACACTAACGGCCTTATTCACCATCCATAGTTAAATCCTGATCAGCGGTTAAAAGGGAATTTACACGAACAAGCGAATGCTGACCGAAATGATCGGCTGGATGTATCCCCTAACTGGCGAGTTGGCGAGAAACTCGTTTGGCTCGAAGGCTGAGGGTAATTTTAAAAATCGCCAACAACAGAGAAATTGAGATACCACGCCAATATAGCAACCCAATAAAGTTTACATTTGGCAATGCATTTCGGTCACCTTTCGCATTATTATAGCAGAACCATCATTTAACCGCTGATCATGGTTTAACCATGGATGGTAAATAAGGCCGTTAGTTTTAGGTTTCCCTCTTCCAAAGCGTTAATCAATTTCGGTTTCTTTTTCAAATATCACTTCTTATTGTGTATCGTGAAGAATTTTTCAAACAATCAGATTCGATGGGGTTTGCGTTTCAATCTCAAACAAAGTTATCTTTGGGTTTAAAGGGTCCTTTTTTTACTAGCTAGAAGATCCTCCACACTGTTGCAATATGTTTTGCTCCGCTAAATCGTTGAGTTCCAAAATTCACCAATAAGTACGTTGTGTTTAAAAATTCACCAATAGGTACGTTGCGTTCAAAAATTCACCAATAGGTACGTTGCGATTAATCTCAGACTACAGCGCACGAGAACATTATTAAACATATATTTTACTTTCACACTTCTGTTCGAACGTTACGTCGCTGATATACAGGGTGTCCACACCCATCGTGGTCCAATAACTAATTTCTAAACAATTAGAGATTGACATATAGATTTAATTGGAAAAATGCTTTAAATGAAGGCAATAATTATATTTTATGTTTTCTGAGTGAATGAATATATTCCTGAAAAAGTAACTTATACTAACCTTTTATACAGTTCCCCGATCTCATCAATCATATTTAGTAAAATATTCTTGGCACTCTAACATTTTAAACAAAAAAAGTCCCACGCTTCTGCGACTAAAACTGAGCGAGTTATGGAGCCTTGAATTTCATGATTTTTTTACCAATCAGAGGCCTCGTCGAGCAAGTGCTGCGCATTCATTGATGGATCGTCTTCAAGACGGCTATTGAAAGGTCAGCGATATTCAAAGCTCCATAACTCGGTCAGCTTTAGTCGCAGAAGAGTGGAACTTTTTTGTTTAAAATGTTAGAGTGTCAAGAATATTTTACTAAATACTGTTACAAACATGGAAAGTCGCTTCCCAGCAATGTGAGACTTATGGTTGGGAAGAGAGTTTTACAGGGGAAAGTATGAGATGACCGACAGCAGCCACGTCTGGACCCCTGACCTTGGCGACAAACTTAGATCATTCCATGTGACGTCACGGCCTGCCGGGGAAACTATATCAGTAGAGCGCTTAGACGACGGTGTGTGCTGTTCGACTGGGATCGCCTTGGAGCGCGAACGTCTTTGGAGTTCTATCCACTGTGCGAACTAGTAAGCTGTTAGACGCCGAGCGGTAGCAGTGTTGATCCATTGGGAACTACTTGAGAGTTTCGTCCGCAGTGCGAGCTAGGAGGCTGGTGAGCTGAGCGCTATTGAAAGTGCAGTTATTGTCATTGCTAGTTATTTGCTGACTGTTTGTGTTGTTAGATAACAAAGTGCTGAACTGTTATTACCTGTGAATTGTTGTCTGTTTACATTGGTAATCTGTGCAAGGACTATTGTTTCCTCTACCTGTGCTACGAGTTTTCCTGCATATTTGTAAATAAACCTTCATTCTCCATTATCCTGCGTGTTGGACTGTTTACACCATACACCCACAGTAAGACCTTTTGCAACAATACGATTGATAGGACCGGGGAACTGTATAAAAGGTTAGAATTAGTTACTTTTTCAGGAATATATTCATTCACTCAGAAAACATAAAATAAAATTATTGCCTTCATTTAAAGCATTTTTCCAATTAAATCTATATGTAAATCTCTAACTGTTTAGAAATTAACTATTTAACTACTATAAGTGTAGACATCCTGTATAATTACACTCTGTGTAGCATAATCTATGTTAACAAATATACGAACTAGATTTCGTTGTGGCAATTAAGTTCGTACACAAAAACTTCTAACAAAATCTGTTTTCATGTATATTTTTTACATAAATTAATTAATTTCTACATTTATATTATAAAAGTTATCAATAAATGTCACTTATGTGTATTGAACAATAATATCTTGGTGGATCTTCATCCTTATTTAGAGAGGGGAACGTGAATAAATATAAGTATAGTAAAGATGTGAAAACGAAAGTGGCTGTTAAATAGATTAAATCCATCTATAATACAAAAGAAAACAAATGTAGAAATTTCATTTTCGCGCACAGTTTACTATTTTCAGATTTATAGAAGAAAATCCCCAATCAATACTAACGCTTATCTTTCATTCTTTTCTCCCAGAAAGTGGTTCTGAAGCAACAAAATTTTGTTTTCATTCTTTGATTTTGTTTATCCTAAAGCCAAAGGGGCTTTAGTAAATACTTAAAAATCAATCTGAACTATATCTAAGATGGGAAAACTGAGATATTTTTCAGTTAAAACTGAGAATTTCTCCACATGATTTGGTTTACCAATTTTATTGTTCTGGGGAGTCAAATAGAAAAAAAATTCAATAACGTTTTCGTAATACTTTTCTAGAATTTTATACTCTCACTTGGATTTCGAAAATGTTTAAATTCTATCGAAAAAAGTAATTTGTTGGAATCCCGAGGAAATAATTTAAATTCTTCAGGCTTTCTTTTACCTTATTCTTATTTAACTTGTTTCTTAACAGTTTTCAAAACTTAAATACAAACGATGGCTTGAGTGTTTTTATTCTTAAGATAAACTTACTTTAAATTTATTGGACTCCTACCTTGAAAGCGCAAATTTACTTAAAGAGTATAATTATTTAAAAGAAGTTTACGCAAATACAATTTCGCGTAAACGAATTTCTTATCACTTTTCTTGTAACTTTCTTTGCAAACAGCATTGGGCTCTGTTTGCATCTCTCTTCCAAATATACGTGGTTAATTTCTTTTATATAAAAACGATCTTTAGAATGTTTTAGATGTTAGAGTCTGCAAGAAAAATGTCGGAAAAACATTTGGTAATTAGAACATATTAAACCGTTAGTATCCATTTTAGAACATGCTGTTGTTTAATTATATATATTAACGTTTCGTTCTGAAGCAACACGAAGGTTATTTAGGGGCGGACCTAGTAATTTGCAACTACGGTCAGATGGCCAGGACAAAACCTGAGCTAGCACCCCCTCCCCAAACTTCCACACCAGACCAGTGGCAGGACGTTTAGCTACTCCGTATGATTTAGCGTACAACAGGCCCCGTACACGTCGGGTCTACAGTGGAATCAGGTTCTGAACCTGGAATCCACAGTCCCTGAATTCGGGACCTTCCACTAGGCAACCGCGGCCCCACGTTGCAAAAAATGAAAAAGTGGAAGAACAAAAGAAAACTTCGTGTAAAAGTGAATCATTATTTCAACTTTTATTTTTTTGCATTTATTAAACTGACAGATCTGTATTATGACTAATGTAAAAATGTGTTGCACATTTATTTAGACAAAAATTGTAATAACGTTCTTTGGGGCTGTGATGCATCACGGGAGAAACGTGCTTTTCTATACATTTCTGTTCTTAATTCGAGCCGGAAACGGTCAATAAATATCACGTGGTTTATTAAAATGTGTTCATATTCAGGACTGTTCACTAGTGTTCCTTAAATATCGATCGTTCAGCTATCGAAAGTGCAGTCGATAGTTTTCCCGACTATCGACTCAAACTTTCGATGGTATCGATAGTTTTCTCCCGGCGTTACTATCGATAGGTGTTTTTCCATTTGGTAGTGAGGAAACTATCGATAGTATCGATAGTTTTCTCCCCGGCCATACTATCGATAGGTGTTTTTCCACTTCATAGTGTAGAAACTATCGATAGTTAAAGTCGATAGTTTTAAAACTATCTATAGTATCGATAGTTTTCTCCCCGGCGATACTATCGACAGGTGTTTTTCCATTTGATAGTGTAAAAACTATCGATAGTTAAAGTCGATAGTTTTAAAACTTTCGATAGTATCGATAGTTTTCTCCCGGCGTTACTATCGATAGGTGTTTTTCCATTTGATAGTGTAGAAACTATCGATAGTTAAAGTCGATAGTTTTAAAACTATCTATAGTATCGATAGTTTTCTCCCCGGCGATACTATCGGCAGGTGTTTTCCATTTGATAGTGTAAAAACTATCAATAGTTAAAGTCGATAGTTTTAAAACTATCGATAGTATCGATAGTTTTCTTCCGGCGTTACTATCGATAGGTGTTTTTCCATGTGGTAGTGTAGAAACTATCGATAGTATGGATAGTTTTCTCCCCGGCCATACTATCGATAGGTGTTTTTCTATTTTATAGTGTAGAAACTATCGATAGTTAAAGTCGATAGTTTTCTCCCCCGCGATACTATCGATAGGTGCTTTTCCATTTGATAGTATAGAAATTATCGATAGTTAAAGTCGATAGTTTTGAAACTATCGATAGCTTTCTCCTCAGCGATACTATCGATAGGTGTTTTTGCATTGATAGATTTAAAACTATAGATAGTATCGATAGGTGTGTTTCCATGCGATAGCTTAGAAACTATCGATAGTATCGATAGGTGTGTCTCCATTCGATAGTTTAGAAACTATTGATGGTATCGATAGGTGTGTTTCCATTCGATAGTTTAAAAACTATCGATAGTTCAGGTCGATAGTTTTAAAACTATCGACTGAAAATGCGCCTATCCTGGAAGAAAACTATTGATAGTATTGATAGTTTTGAAAAAGTCGATACTATCGATTGTTTCAGTAGATAGTTGCGAACATACGACACCTTCGCTTCGATAGCATCGATAGTCTATCGATGTTTAAGGAACGCTACTGTTCACATACCTTCTCCCACTGTTCTTGTTTCGAACTATCTTGCATAATTCCTTTTCCCATGATTTCAAATTCATATCAGGAACATTTGACTTCTTGGTCGTATATTTCTTTCTTAAAACCGCTCAGTATCGCTCAGGGGTACAGCGAGTTCACGGATGAGAAGCATCCGTATAAGTAAGCTGGTTCTCGCTTCCTTTGAGGGTACAATAATGGAGGTGTGGGTCTTAGGGCCCATCTCCGAAGACAGGTCGTGCTCCGATTAAACGGGGGGTTGTTGCATGCGCTGCTCGTAATGGAGGCTATTATGCAGGAACCACAGTGCCTCACTGTCTGTTGCGGCGGCCGGTCGTCTATGTAAACCAGGATGCTACGGCAGGGCGGGGTATTTGTTTGCGATTATAACCACTCAGTGTCTACATTATCTTGAGAAGAAATATTTCTAATTTAAAACCCCAGTATTTATCTTGATTTAAAAAGTTTTAAAGAATTTATTCTGATTTCGATAGAATGAAGGAAACGAAAGTAATTTATACATTCTTTTTCCTCATATCCATAGCTTACCTATATGTAGTTACCATATGCCCAATGCTTAAACTACTATAGCTCATAAATTAATAAAAAATCAAAAGTATTTTATTTCATTCCAATAAATTCTTGAATAAATTAATAAAATTTTGAAAGGTAATCACTGCAATTCCGATGAAAATACTACGGCAGCCGTATCCCAGTTTCCACTTAATGTTAACACCTTCAAATTTAATTAAAAAAGTTCACAATTTCATTGTAGCAGTCACATGCGTACATATTCGAATACCGTTGTAATATTTTTAAACGTTTCATTTCAAATAAACAAATTGAACTCTGTATTATTCTTATCGCAGCGTTTGAAACAGAAAATCAATCAACAAATACCAAAAGCGTGCACTAAATAGAAATAGCCTGTAGAATAATCGTCCAAGTTTCAAAAAAATATCTTAAAATAGATACACATCATGATTCTGTGAATACGAAGGGGCTTTCCGTCTCGTTACCAGAAAAACGTAGACAAATCCACAAATTTTACTTTCACGTGCAGTTTTACCATTTTCAGACATAAAGAAGAAAATCTCAAATCAATATCAATGCTTTAGTTTTCTACTTCCAAGCGGTTTGAAGCAACAATACTTCTTTTCTCATTCTTTTATTTTGCTTTACTTAGGCCGAAGGGGATTTAGCAAATACTTAAAAACCCATCTAAAGTATATCAAGGATGGGAAAATGGAAGTTGTTTTCGTAGTTAAAATTGAAAGTTGCTCCACCTGATTAGGTTTGCCAATTTTATTGTTTGTGGTTTTTGGCTAAAAGAGAAAATATTCCGAGACATTTTTTTGAGGTTTTATTGTTTTCCTCCAGTCTCGGACTAATTTTTTTTAATGTTTAGAAAGTAGCATTAAAAAATTTTTATTGGAATCCAGAGACGATAATTGAAGTTTTTAATTTTTTTATATTTTTCTTCTTCAGTTTCTGTTTTCTTCTTTGTTGGTTTGATACATTCATTGTTTTGATTGCATTTATGTTTCAAGGCAAGTCCAGTGAATTTGTTTTTTCATATCTTGCAGGGTTAAAATTTACTTTAAAAGAGTAATTTTTTGCGCAAATACTTCACTTTTTATGTTGTTTCATATAGGCTCTTTCGAAAGCAACACTTGATTAGATCTTCATCACTCAATCAATTATAAGTGACAAATATTTTTAAAAATTCCTCCTTCTTAGTCAACTCTCATGATCATACTTTCAATGCGATGAAAGATATTAACCCTTAAGGACTTATCCCGAGCTAACTCGTCCTAAACGCCGTAGGTTAAAAAATAACTCTGCTCTTAAGAGGTTAAAAGTAAAATTTTTCGCATGGACTTATCCCGAGTTAACTCGTCCTAAATGCCGTAGGTTACAAAATAACTCTGCTCTTAAGAGGTTAAAAGTAAAAATTTTCGCATGGACTTATCCCGAGTTAACTCGTCCTAAACGCCGTAGGTTACAAAATAACTCTGCTCTTAAGAGGTTGAAAGTAAAATTTTTCGCATGGACTTATCCCGAGTTAAGTCGTCCTAAATGTCGTAGGTTACAAAATTACTCTGCTCTTAAGCGGTTTAAAGTAAAATTTTTCGCATATTCATCTTTCATACTGCAGTATTTCACAAACTTTTAAACATTTTCGCATTATTTTAATTTTTTTGGTTTTAGATGACATTTTGCCATTGCGATACACACAATGGCTGACAGTTTCTTAGTAATAATTTTAATAATTCATTAATTTATGTAAAAGTTTCTAAATTCGCAGTCTTAAAGATTCATTACAGCATTTAAATGTATTAACAGAGCGGTACATTCGTTAATGCTTTATTTCAGATAATAAAAGGAAAATTCTGTTCTTACCACGATGTTTAAAATACATCACACAATGCCAGAAAGACATATGTACTATTATGCTGGGACTCTTAATATAGATTGTTCATACATTAGAGATGGCGGGTATTGCGAAAATAATCGGTTTTCGGTTATTCAGGTTTTTTCACTTCCGGTTTAACCTGGCGGCTCCAAATAGCCGGTTTTTAAAATAACCAGTTTTTGGCTTTTTATAAAACACCTAACGCCGCCTGTAGACAAGATTTTTATTAATATTGTTTTCACAGGAAATCAATCCAATGGCCAATATTTATCTTTTCATAAAGACTCTTTCAGTAATCCCCCAACCAACAGACGCCTCGAGGAAGCGGTTATCGCTGATTGGCCTAAGATGATGAAATTCAAAGCTGCATAACTTGGTAAATTTTAGTCTAATCGAACTTGAGCCCATCAACCGAACCGGGTTTTTTACCCTGTTATTGGATTGTAAAAAAAATAACCCGTTACAACCGGGACAAAAAAATAACCTAAAAAACTGGTTAACAGAAACAAAAAACACAGTTTTCGGTTAAAACCGGTAGGTTTTTCAAATCCCTATCATACACATTTAGTGTAGGAAAAGGAAAGATAAATACCCCCCCCCCCCCGAAATATTGCTGTATAGAAACAAAACGAATTTAGATATTTTTGCGTCAAATAAATAAATATTATTAAAAAATTAATACCTTATCTATTAGCACACTAAAAAGCAAAAAGTATTTTTTTTTATTAAAAATCTGTATCAAAACATAAATTATAAAAGCTTGAAACATTAATATAAATAAAATATGAAATGTGTAATTTTCTCACATTCATGCTTTTATCTGAAATTTCAAAAAAATATATTTATATTTTTCAGAATGCTAAAGAAAGATGGTTTTTCTAATTCCTTTGTTATTTTTAAATCTTTAGTCATTAATATAATTCATAATTCGTTATTATTATTTTTATGTAATCTTGGAATCAAATTTCCTCAAATTCACTCTAAGATGTCGGCTCTCATACGAAATCAAAATTAAGCTATATATTGATTATTAAGTTCTGAAAATATTAAATTTTGTAATGTCATTGAGATACCGAATTTTGTTTTAAAAATTCAGAATTCTAATAAATCGGGGAGTGGGTGAAAAATTATTCCGAAACTCCAACTTTACAAACATGGGGAAAATTAAGTTAAACAACAGCAGGTTAATGAAAACGAAGCCATATCTCAAAACATTTATCGTTAGGTGCGATTTTATCGGTTCCAGTTGTAAAATTTGAATCTCAAATCAATATCAATAATGGCTTATCTTTCTTTTTCTTCTATCAAGTGGGTTTGAAGCAACCATAATTTTTTCACGTTCCTTGATTTAGTTTTTACTTTCAAATCAGATGAAGGTTTAGAAAAATACTGAAAATTCCTCCGAAAATATTTCTAAAATGGGAAAACGGATTTACTTTTCTAGTTGAAATTGAAAATTACTTAATACGAGTGCGCTTGCCAATTTTTTTCGATTATTTAACCTTCACAGGAAGAAGGATTATCTGAAGCGTTTTTACTCTTTTCCTCAAAACTTCTGTTTTAAATTTGGTTAGATAATGTTTAGATAGAGGCGACAAAATGAATGTATTCGAATCCTAAGAAGATAATTTCAGTTTTTCTGGTTCTTTTTTTAATCCCAACCTCATTTATTTCCTTTCTATGGAGGTTTAAAACTTTAAACACATCCGCTGATTTGATTACATTTCAGTCTGAATACAAACTTACTTTTAGTTTGCTCGATTCGTGTCGGTAATGGTGTAAATTTACATCGGGATTTAATTATTAATGATTAATTTAATTATTTTATCGGATCCTAACGCAAATACAGTGGAATCTCCCTATAAAGAAATCGCTTGGTTCCAGTTGAAAAATTCGTTATAGAGAAAATTTCGTTATACGGAGATTAGAGATTTTTGGAGTTATTTAAGTAAATGTTACAAACCTTTTAGTATGTGCGATAAGTTCAAAAATATTTAATTATGACTTTCAATTAAAAATGAAGTAATATTTATTATAAATTTGTTAAAATTACACTAATTTTTATTGTATAAACAAAATGCTCAAAAGTGAAGTCAATTCACCAATTTAGAGAATAATATGTACTAGTATGGATAAACATAAAGTTCGTATTGTCACATCTATTTGCTGTTTCCACCCCCCAATCCACCCCGATTCTTGGAATCTTGACCCGTAGAAATGTTGCTCCCTCTGTAGAAACCCAGGTCTCCACAACTGCATTACCCTTCACATAGCATTCTATTGTTATGTGTTATCGCTGGAATGAACAATGCGAGTGGTTCCAGAAACAGGCACGTGTGAGCGATTTGTTTGCACAGAAATTAGCAACTTTCTTCAAAAGTGACAAAAATCGAAAGATAAAGATCTGAAAAAATTCGTTATAGGGAGACAACCACTTCGTTGTATGGAGAATATTTTGAATTTTATTTAACATTCCGATTAAAAATTTCGTTATAGGGAGAAAATCGCTGTAGGGAGACTCTACTGTACTTTTTTCGACGTTCCTCATCGTTGTCTTCGCAAACTTTGTATCGAAACAGAGCATATAAGATGAATATTTTCCTTTATTCGCCTAGTTTCACGGGTCAAAAGTTATTAATTGTTCATTGTTATTTTTATAATTTTTTATTCCCCGACATATATTTTAGCAAATAACAATGAGATGTTTTAACAAATGATTAAAAATCTGAAAGTTATAAAAATGATGCTGACAAAATAATTTTTTTCATTATAAAAGATTAAGATAATATTTTTACATTCTTATTCAAATAGAAATAGGGCATTTTTACACACGACGGGAAATAGGATGCGAACGGACAGCCTGTACTTGAAATACTAAACTGAAACTAGACATCTTAAATTTAGTTTTGATTGAATCGTAAGAATGTCTCTTGCTGGAACCTGTTCAACAGATCAAATTCTCATTTCGATAATATAATGATAATTGGAACCATTTAACTTTAAATATTTTTCCACTTATATATTGGTATCAATCATAAATTTATAAAAGTTAATATATTTTAGTTACTTCATAAATCTATATCGGTGTGACACGGTAATTGCGACGAAAGCTCACTGGCAGCCTCATAGCAGTTTCCAATTTATGTTGTCAACGATTGATAGAACTCTATTAAATATTCTGATTTCAAAAAAAATCACTGTAATAGGGGAATGTATCCACATTGCAATTCTGAAATAATAGTTTCTTACAAAATGAAAATCTCTACAGTGACTCCTCTCTGTTCCAAGGGAAATTGACCTCTGAAAGGGATGGCAGCTGAAAAGGGGATACATATTAGAAATGCAAAATACATATTAAACAAGCCCTTAGTTATTTCTGATATAGCGAATTTTAAGAATCATCTAAAGAAAAAAAATCACTCTTTTTTGACAAAATAAAAGATGAATTTTGTGTTTGCTTAGATCGTTCAGTTTTTCTGAATGAAATTTTTTCAGAATTTGTCTTTTTAATTAGAAAAATAAATCCTTATCGCGTAGTCAGTAGTTGCTGAGAAAAGTGCAACAATAACATCTATTTTTATAAAGTGTGTTGAGTTGATAATTTTATTTGCTGATGGCCGCAACCCATATCAGTAGCTTCTTTGTTAAAATTTTATTCAGAGCCTGAAAGACTCAAATGAACTCTAAGAGGCCCCATCCCAATAGAGACTCAAACTCAGGTTTCTCCTCACGTGGAAAACGAACAATTAATTTCTTTATCACTTCAGGCGTTGGGCTTGAGTGTATGCATTTTTTTTTTTCCTTCTTTCTTTTCTGTCTTTTCTCTTACAAAAACTTCAGAGAGACGAAAGGAATGTATTTAATTGAATTTAACCTCGGACACTCTCCCACTGTGGGGGGATTTCAGTGGACGATTCTGGAGATTATCTTATACAGGGAACATTCTATTTTGAGTATTAATATGCGCAATATATCTTTTCGTACTAATTCAAAAGTGCTCTACAACTTTTTAGCTGACTTTTTTCTCGTATCTTTGACCGTTTACGAGATAGGACCGCTAATTCCAAAATTTGCCGATAGATGGCGTTATAAGTTGTCTCATCGAGTAGCGCATAGCCTTTTTACCATACTAGACACCAACTTTATGACCGAAGCTGTCACCGTTTAGAAGTAAAGGGGGGGTAGCGGATACAAGTGTGAACCCTGTATAGCGGGTATATAAGGCAAGAATCTCCCACACTCATGTGCAGTTTCACCATTGTCAGAAATGGGGAAGAAAATTTCAAATCAATATCAATGCTCTCTTTGCTTTCTTTCGCCTGGCAAAGTGGTTTGAAGCAACAATGCCTCTTTTCTAATTTTTTGATTTTGTTCATCCTGAAGCCGAAGGGGATTTTGCAAATCCATCAAAAACATATTAGAGATTGGCAATCGGAGTTGCTTTTGTTGTTTTAAATCGAAAATTGCTCAATATTATTACGTTTGAAAATTTTCTTATTTGTGGTTTCTAGCTGGAAGAATAATTTCAAAACATTTTTCATTCTTTTTCTCTATCGCGAGATTACACTTTTTGTTTGATACCTGTTAGATAGTAATAACAAAAATATTATTTTGGAATGCGGAAAAGATAATTGATTGGTTGGTTGATTTTTTTTTTTTGGCGCAAGAGCCATTACGTTGACTATACTGCGCCAGATAAAATTGTAAATTTGTGTGAAGATTGAAGAATTATATTACATATGTGCTATTATCTAAAGGTTTGTTAACCTATAAATAGAAGAAAATATAATTGAAGTTTTTATTTTATTTACTTTTTTATCCTTCACCATTTTCCTTCTTCTCTTTGCTGGTTTTTACAATCTGATAAATTTAGTGAATTTATGGCATTGATTTTTTCACGATAAACTTACTTTCAATTTATTGATTTCGGTTCTTGTAAGGTGCAAATTTACTTAAAGTGTTTAATTATTTTTGTGCCAATACTCCATTTCTTATACCTCTTTTTGTAAGTTTGCTCTGCATTTGCATGAATTTGCATTCTACCACTCATGTGTGGCAAATAAATTTAGAAATTAAGCCTGCTTGGAACAGGTTCATGACCAATTTATCGGCACTTTACCGTTAGCTTAGAACCGATCGTCGCCAAACTAAAATATTGGCGCGTTAACGGAAAAGTGCCATTAACCAAGCTAGTAAATCGTCGTCAATCTAAGATATTGGCGTATTAACAGAAAATTACCATTAACCAAGCTAAAATATTGGCGCCAGTTGTTTCTAAAATATTGGCGTGTTAACAGAAAATTACCATTAACCAAGTTAAAACATTGGCGCCAGTTGTTTCTAAAATATTGGCGTATTGACATAAAAGTACCATTAACCAAGATAAAATATTGATGCCAGTTGTCGCCAAATAGAAACATTGGCGCGTTAACAGAAAAGTACCATTAACCAAGCTAACTAATCGTCGACAAGCAAAAATATTGTCGCCAGTCGTTGTTAAAATATGGGCAGATTAAAAGAAAAGTACCATTAACCAACCTATAAAATATTTCGAGGCGTGTCCGGAAAGTAAGTACCGTTTCGTTCTACCGCCACCGTAGCTCTAGTGTCGCAGTTCCGCGCATGTGCACATGTGTCTCTGGTTCATTGTCTGTCCACTGACGCCATTGCAGCTGGATTGTGTTGTGTTTACATGTGTTAGTGAGCGTTCAAAATGTTTAAGACGATTGCTGATCCCGCCGACTGTGAAGTGCGTTCTGTATTACGGTTTTTGAACGCAAAGAAAGTTAAGCCAGCTGAAATCCATCCTCAACTTGTAGAGATTTATGGTAAAAATGTAATGACTGATGGAATGGTTAGAAAGTGGGTTCGAAAATTTAATGATGGACGCACCAATGTTCATGACGAAGCACGGAGTGGGCGACCTTCTGTTGTCAATGATGGTTTGGTTGCAAAAGTGAATGAGAAATTCGTGAAAACAGACAGTTCACAATAAGAATGCTTTTTGATGAGTTTCCACAAATTTCAAAAACTGTTTTGCATGAGATTGTCACAAATCGCTTAAATTATCGCAAATTGTGTTCCCGTTGGGTTCCTAAAATTCTTACGGATGTCCACGAAACGAAGTGACTTGGCAGTGCTTTGAAATTTCGTACCCGGTGCAGTGAAGAGGGCAATGAATTCCTAAACAAAATTGTGACCAGTGATGAAGCTTGGGTTTGTTCTTGAACTTGAAGCGTGATTTTAGAGGTAGGCGCTTTGACAGCGATGGCGACGCAAAAAACGGTGTTCAGCAGTGGCAGTCTTCACTGACGGCAACCTTCTTTGAAGAGGGTATAGACAAGTTGGTTTCTCGCTATGACAAATGTCTGAACAATGGTAGTAACTATGTAGAAAAATAGTTTACGAAATGCTCTTTCATTTAAAAATAAATTTTGTTTTGAAAAACATTTTTTATGCGAGTTTTTCCAAAACGGTACTTACTTTCCAGACACGCCTCGTATTTATTTATTTTATCTTTTATAATTGAACATGCCATACTCCTCGTGCGCCACAAATGTACAACACGAGGCTTACACAAGTAAGTATACAAAACAATTAAGTCTTTGAAAGACAATTCTTTACACGAAAAATTAAATAAGCAAAGAATAAATTTAATAGAAGAAGAAAATAAACAAATAATGGAAAATAATGAAACCAAGTAGAGAATACATTAAAATAATAAAATAATAATAATAAATCGTGCTGAACTCCATCAAAAAATGAAAATCAAAATTTCAATAATCAAGGAATCAAAATTATACAGAAGTAAAAGGTACAAAATACCTTCTGGGAAAAAAGAAAGAGAAAATATATACAAGAAAATTAAAGGGGGAGGATACATGAAAGAAAACAAAGAAAAAGAAAAATAATATTGAGCAAAACGGTTTTATAAAAGTGCAAAAATTTTCTAATCAATAGGAAAAACTTTATTTATAATTACAAGTGTGAACGAATTCTGTAGAAGATAATGAAGAGGACTTTGTGTTAATCAATGAAATCAGGGTGTCTAAAATAGTAACATTGGCACGTTAACGGAAAAGTACCATTAACCAAGCGAACCAGTCAATGCCAAGCTAAAATATTTGCGCCAGTTGGAATCATACATAACCAAAAGAGATAACCATCGGGAGTGTTCTTGCCTCGAGTCTCTCGAGTACTTCTAAAATACAAAGTATTTTTCGATTAGCTTCGTTGCATAATAAAGAGTACTGATTATGAAGTTTGAAAAGTACCTCTCCTCTGAGACCGACAAGATACAGAATTTGACACAGATATACAATTTTTTTGCAACAACCACATGCCAAGTTTTATTTATCTAGTTTCTCGCGATCACATAATCACGAATACAAAGACAGTCAATTAACGGACGATTTTGTTCTCAAATTTGACGCAGAACTATAATTCTGGTGATAAACCTGCTTGCTCAATTCCATCCAGTTAGCTCTTTGCATTTTTCAGTTGTCCTGCTCATATGCATGCTGATTACAGACAGATAAACTTCCTTTGACGGATTATGTCCCAGATTTTACACTAATCTGCAATTTTGCAGTAAAGGCATAGTAGTCCTTCGATCATTCCTCAATCTTTGCAACTCTCCGCTAACTGTATGAAAGGAAAGGTAAATCAAAAACCCGTCCAAGCCAGAGGCCAAACGGATGCTCTGTAAAGACATTCTGTAAATTCACATGCTTTCTGTAAAGACGTATCAATCTTCACAGTATAGATCGTACTGTTTTTGAGTTATTATTGTTACTCCGTGTACCGTCTTTCACTTGAAAAGAAAGAAGCGCAACTGATGCCGTAGGTTCCTTGGATTAAAACGATTTAATTTCCAGTAAATTATTTTCACTCATTCAATACCCAGGAGAGTCGACTCAACTTTAACTTTTAGAGTGCAGATTGACTCTCCAGGAGAACATTCCAGCAGACATGTTGGAAACGTGGCCAAAATATAGCTACATCAAATATTGAAGGAAAATTTAAATTTTAAAAATTAAAATGTCACCAATTAAAAGAACAGAAGATAAATTAATAAAAATGTGACACATACAAAAATTAAAACATAAATGAAAATAAAATAAAGAACACAGAAAGGAGTATATGTCAGGAGTTACAGATAACAAATATAAGAAAGGGACTACGCACAAATCTAAACAAGAGAAAATGGCACAACATAATTGAAACCAAGACACAGATCTAGCACACATATACAAACACAATAAAAACGATGCAAAAGTAGACAAAAACAAATTACAACACTAAATAAGGGCAAAAGACACAAAAGATAAAATTTAATAAAACAAGGCACAAAGTGGAATATTTACGGTAAACAGCCACAAATTCAAATATGTGAAAAAGTACGCTTATATAACTCAATCACAATTTAGCCCGAACGAACAAAAGCTCGCACAGCTCGCTAGGTTTCACCGCGTTAGATAGCTCGATGAACTCTAAAACAGAACTTCAGAGCAGCTGTCCGCCTTTTATAGTCTGGTGAGGCGAAGGATCGAACTTTCTAGAAAATTCGTCGGATCCCGAGAATCAAGCTTCGCCGAGTCTCGTGACTTCCCACTTCCTAAACA
>BGPR01013090.1:0-23008 GCA_013235015.1 Araneus ventricosus
GAGAAACATCTCTGTAAATCCACATAAAAATTTGGAATAAGATATATAATTTTTATTTTCCCGAAAACAGAAAAAGAAAATTTTTTTAACATTACTTGAAATAATTACACTCTTTAACGCAATTAGAAGAAAATTTGCATCCATTTTAATTAACACATTTAAAAATGTAGTTGAGAAATTCTATCGAAATATTTTAGGAATTTTTATGCTGTTGTCGTTGCTCGATGCCTTCGGTAGTGTTTTGTAATTTTAGACTACTTAATATGATGCAGTCTCAGATATATAGCACGGTTAGCTCATTGTAGCTTTTTAAGGTTTATAGAATAATGATTTTGAAATGCTGGGTGATCCAATCAGGAAAAAATAAACTAATAATTGGAGAAACAGATAAAGATGAAGTTACAATCGTTCGGATAGGAAAGAAGCCGGATTTGTTTTATAACGAAAAGAATGTTATAAAAATGCTTTATTTGACTAACGGATGACTTACAATTAAGCTTACAACTTGCATGTCATCTGACCCAATAATATTTTATTAATGCTAATCGGAAATTGTTTTTTAAAGCAAGATTTTCAAATTTTACCAAATTGAATAATTAATGCATGTAAATTGGCAGAAGAGTGATTTTGGAATTATATTTTTAATTTATTAAAATATAAATTTTATGTGAATATTTTAAAACGGTTTGAAAGGGTTAGTAGGATTTTAACGTCTGATTAGATATTAAAACTTAAAGAATTTTCTTTGAACCATGTACAGTGAAATATTAAATACAATTTCGATTCTAATTTAACACATTTTTGCTTTTTACTTTACATTACAGTATCGAAAATTGTATTCATGATTGAATATTTAAATAAAGAATATTATAGGCGAATGCATAAGTTTATTTCCTTCTAGGAGGCTAGCATTTTATTTAAATTTAAATTGGAAGCAGCGTCGCAATACGGAATCTATTACCATTAGGTTTCACCACTGTAAATTGCACTTAAACGTTGTAACATGAAAAAGCAGTAAAATTGAAATAGCTCCAATTTCGTGTTCAAGCGATTATTCATGATGCAATAACTTAAGCTGGGAAATTGTAGAAATATAATTTTTTCTAATTATCGGAGGGGGGGGGAGCTACATCTTAAAATGTGATAATTTAGAGTTTGCTTTAATGGCGTAACTATCAATTAAAGGTCCTTTTTCAAATATTTGAAATTAAAAATTCTATTTCTGGAAATATTTTTTGAAGGGCGATCTGAAATCAAAAATGATGCATCTGATTACTGATGTCATATTATTTGATGGTGAAAAAAATTTTCACCCGGTTCAAGCTTAAAATTTCTTTTTAATTCCTTCATTGCCATTTCATCTCAGCTTGAACGAAAATCTTATAAAGAAGGATATAAAGATCTGTTTTTCTTAACAATAATTCTACTACTCTTCTTGATAGAAATCTCTTTCGAAAGAAAAAAAAATTATTAAGAAAACACAAAGAGAAATGTAGAACCAAACCAGATGATTTTATGATATCCGATATTATTAAATTATACGTTTTGATAGATGCGTAGATAAACAATTATGAAACATTAATCAAGTAAATATAGAAAGGTAATAACTTCTGTTTCTAAATCAAGCCTTAAATACTCAGTTTTATATATTGAGCGTACTGGGTTTATGAAGGCTAATTTAAATATAGCCAGATGGCTGATAATTTTAATCAATCTTATTAGCGTTTTGATGTTTGTGTTTTTCCTCTTTCCTTTGAAATATCTCATTTGTCCTTTTTATTTGGGAAGTTTCGGTCTACGAGAAGCTATGTTTGGAGTAGTGCTAGTTTCTTACAGAAAAATTTCCCAATTATTATTTTGAATCCATGTCGAATCCAGTTCTTAGCCCTTGAAAAAATGGACTAGAATGGTTTTCTTGTTTGCTTTTGGTTTTATTCTATTACTTCTGAATCTATTTTGTTTTTGGGCTTTCTTTGTATGATCTTTATTTCTATATACTGAGTTTTAATTTACTGACATATGCGAAGAAAAAATGAAAACCTTCTACATATAAAGATACTTATTGGAATAAGTACCTGTGGGTAAAAAAATTAAAAGTCATATTAATTATTTAACCACCATATCAGGATATCATAAACACATCAAATCACCGTATTTTTAAATTTAAAAGGTAATACTGAGTCCCTTATGTACGTTGAAACTCAGTAGGGAAATTATGTAAATTCTATCAATATCCGACATAAATAATGGACTTCATATGAATAAATACTGTAGAAAATAATCGAAATAAAAGTTGTTCTTTAATTAGATAATAGAGGTTTCAAAACATTTTAAGGTTTGCGTATTGACTGAATGTGAAATACCGTTAAATGAGACGAATAATTAAGAGATCAGAAAAAAAATTAGGGTAGATGTTATAAAGAAACAGAAGAAAATTACATGCAAATCATATTTTTCTTAGATGGCCCATCAACCGATATAATAGGAAAGAGAAGATCTGTGAGGTTGACAACGCTTTGGCTATTATCATTTATCGGCTTGAATACACATTTGGCTTTTATTCTGCTTTCGACTATATCCTCATTCTGTTTTTAAATATCAATCTGTGAGTGATATTCTTATGCAGCAGCCAGTAAAATACAGTTACCATATTGCTTATTTAAATCTTATTTTCCAAATTTAATTTGAATCTAGTTCCATTTTGACCTACCTAATTTTTATTCGTCATTTTTGCAGTTTTGAATTAACCTTCCAGCGGGCGCGCCTACGCAAATTTTACGACATATGGTGCATCGTATTATATATACATATCGTATTGTTTTACAAAAATAAATGCAACTTTTATTTATGTTATCTGTATTTATTAGTTTAATAGTAAACAAAGATTTAATAATGCATTTAATTTTGTATTTAAATTTATAAAAGAACGATATAAATATCTAATACGATGTACAATGCAAGTATCTCTTGCATACGCGCGCTCTCTGGAAGGTTAAATCGAAACAATGACAATCCGTGATTGTATTCTAAACATTATTCCTGTAATCATTTTTTGTTCAGTTTTCATCAAAAGAAAAATAATGAATAAAAAATATTCGCTTTGATACAAGAAAATAGATACTTCAGAAGACTGCCAAGAGGACGATGAAGCAACTCTAAAGCCATTTTGCTCATCTCTTAGTTTGGCCGATTATGTGATCAGCTGACGGGATGTCAACTGAGATGGCACCCCTCTATCCAAACTAACTCATTACACCATAGGGCGGGCATTTGTTCAATACGTATGATTTAGCGTGCAACGTGAGGTATCTTAGCAAAAACATGGTAGTTATATGGGTGCATTTCTGAAAATGTACCTTTAATAAGCAAGCTAACTTGAACATATGTGAAGTTTGTGTTGCAGATATGTTGTTAGAATGTTCTATCAGTTAGGTTTCTTAAGGCCAGTTTATTTTTGCTTTCTCCGCTTCGTGCCCTTTCATCTGAATGAGAATCTAAAAATTTCTTCAGTTTAGTCGTACTACGTAGCTTGAGTCTTTGGTGCAGATTCTTATTTTAAAGACGCAGTCTTTCTGGATTACAATAGAAAGTAACACATGATTTTTGTTCATCGTGTTAAAAATGCATTCAATTCTGTACAATATTTTTTTCTTTCTTTTTAGACATTTCACGATTTTGTCTTGTCATTTTTTAAATCAAAACAAAACAAGATTTTCGGACCCGATGTGAAATCGAGTATTTTTCAGATTTCGTTCCATGACATCAAAGTTTAAAAAAAATTCGAACCCGAATGACATCGCTTCTTAATGAATTAAACCTTTTTTTCTTGTTTTGAGTTGTCATGTTTTCTATGAACTCCACATACTCAAAGAACAAGAAATGATAGCAATAAAAAGATAATCACTATCTCTCAATTAAGCTGATACCAATATTTGTATTATAATCTGGATTTCTTTTTTTTTGGAAACATTTTCTAATTTTTACATTTTGAAGTTAATTCCTTTTCTTTGCTTCGTTCTATTTTAAATAATACAAAAAGAAATAGAGTATGTTCCCATAATTTCTTTATTTAATCTTACTAAAATATATTTTAAACAAAAACTCATGAATAAAAAAGCAGTTTTCTAGCAGCTGAGATTTATTCACGGTTCTTTATGCTAAATAATAAAGTAGAAAGTAACACAAAATGCTTGAATTTTTCAGCAAGCTATCATGGTATACCACACAGTTTGTAAGCTTTAAATTTAAGCTTTAAGAACAGCTTATCTTTAAAAAAATATCATTGTAATGGGAAAAAATTTCTAATTCTCAACTTACAGTGCGCTTTGTTCGAAACCTGAAATGTAATACTCCTTTTACACATGCAAACCAAAATGCTTCATAAATAATTTTTTATGCACTCAAAACATTGAAAATAGGAATAATAAAGTTTCTTTTTTCATTATTTTTTACAGAGTAGTTTTACCACACCGAATGGATTTCGTTGAGGAGTTTTCATGATATATCTTGGGTAAAGAGTTGAAAAATTCACGGCAGTTAATATAAGCGTTTTGCACGTATTTTTCCGTTTCTCATACTGAGTTCAAAAGCAGATAATTCATATTTTTATGTATAATTTATTAAACTACCAAGGATAAAATATTCTTAGAATTTTAGAGATTTGATCAAACGCAAAAAGATCCAATTATTCACTTTGAAAGCACATTTTTAAGACTTTAAAGCTAGTATACCAAAATGGCAAACTGCTCAGAGGGTTAATGTAGCATTTTAATATTTTATTGAGGAGAATGTCATATCTTAGATTCCATTTTCATTGCTGACAATTTTTCTGAAATGCTTAATTTTTCCCTAGAACTATGAAAAAAATTAAAAGAAATATGTAAAATAAGCTTCTATTACGAAATGTAAAATAATTTGTTTTGGATGAAATATTTATCTATCGTATTTGTATTTATTTATAGTGGCATTTAGCAATGTAATTGTTAAATGCCACTAATTTCAAAGTCGAAAACTTTGGCTCTTAATGAGATTTTCATTCGAATTATTTCCTTTGCTTTTGTGTCTTCACAAAATTAAACTGGATGAGTAGTGAGTCATAGGTGAGTAGACATTTGAATCTAGTTTTACAGCGCAAGAACAACCTATGGCTGTAATGAGTTAATAGGTACTTTATTAGCACAAGATATTTTACGATATCTGAGCTATGTTGCTACGATATTCCGAAAGCCGCAGAACATCGTAAAGATATCGTATGAATATTGTACAGCATTTTGTGCTAATAGGGTATTAACAGTTTGCACTCGTATGCCGAGTCAGACTCGACATTCTGAATGATGCATCTTTTACACATTCTTGTTCGATAACGTTCATTATAAAAACCAATTTTAATAATTCAGCTTCCTACAGCGCTAAATTAATCCTTGCATTCCCCCTTAGACGTGTATAATTATGCATCTTTTTATCTTTCGGAGTGCAAACGGTTAAACCTTAGAGAAACGTTATAAATAACATTACGCGTACTCTTCTACAAGTAGGACAATTTCGAAAATTTATCAAAAGAGTTGAGTTTTCTTCGATGTTTATTTGGTTTTTCTGTGACTGCCGAAAACAAATGAATAAACTTGATAGTTCATCGCCCATGAATTGTACAGAAATATAGATAAGCATATTAAAAATAAAGATTTTGAGTAAGAGTGTCTGATATCAAGAAGAAAAGCTAGCAATAGCAATGGAAATGAGAAGTTATAAAGTACTTTACCTTCCTTTCTTATACTTAGAAGTTTCGCTGATACTTTGCTCGCTGGATTAGAATTATAATTTAAAGCAAATATAATGAGTTACTGAATAATTATTTCTTCGAAAAAAAGGGAAAGTTCTCTTTATTTTGAGTGCATGATCAGCATTTTCAGTTTATGAAACTGCTTACAAAAATGGTATTAAAATGCTTTCTGCAGACATTTGAATCTTGCCAATCGACGTCCGATGCGCTCTCAGATAAAATAAATATTTAAATGGCCAACACCCATAAAGAAAGTTCAGACAAATATTAAAATGGAAATATATCCTAAGCAATGCATAGAAATTTTCCATTATGTAAGTGGCTTTTTCTTTAGGTTATATACTTTTTGAAATGCACATTTTAGATGAGCATAAATGAATAATGAAAACAATTATGGGTTTTGATCGAGGTCGTGCGTCACTGCCAGAAATGTTCAAAGACCAGAGAAACAGCTTTGGATTCATTGCGGCTGATATGATAAACTAAGTTGATAAAATGAGCAAAATAATTTCTGATTACCTGGAGAGCCTGAAAACTTTGCTTACTTATTAAAACATTTTAAAGGAACTTCATGCATTAATGCTTTTTATATATTGGTAGACATTATTTATAATTCAATTTCTACTATTACGAATAAATTATGATTTAAGAAAAACTAATTGAGTTTGCAATAGTAGTTCTATGCTTCTGGCTTGTGTAATCAATACGGAAATATATTGGATACAAACAAAGCCAGACCCACATTTAACCCTTCTGGCTTGTGTAATCAATACGGAAATATATTGGATACAAACAAGGTCAGACCCACATTTAACCCTTTGCCCTCCAAAAACTAATTAGATGCGTATTGTAATTTGCATGTCGTATTCGCAGATTAAATTCCTTAAAATTACTCATTTACTCTAATTAGCAACCAAAACAAGTAGTCACCATCTCAGCAAACTCCTGTCTAAATTGTTTGAATGAAAAAACATTATCATATGTGTTTTGAGAGTAAAGCTTGTATGCAACGCAATAAAAGTTAAATTTCCGAGATAAATTTACGTTAAGCTCCGAAATTCTCTCTGCTGAACCCGACCTGATGACCCAAGATTTTGGAATATCAACTTTGGCAAATTTTAAGTCTGAATATCGCGTAAGGCATTTTGTTATTCACAAAATTTCAAAAATCACATTGTAGAAGCCTCGAAAATGAAACAACGAAAATTCTTGCGACAGATGATTAAAATATTATTAATTGAAATGCGATCACTATTCATTGCTTCTGTCGACTTTTGATTATGAGATAAGGGGAATCTGCAATTATTCAAATTCCTCTTTCAAAATTATTTTAAATTAAGATATTTACGCTATTTTCACCGAAAGAAGCTAGTGCTGTCTGTTTTTATTTGAGAGAAAACGATACTTGCCTTTAAAGCATCTCTTTTCAGATAGTAAAATATTCAAATCTTGACTGAGATTTGAGAAATTTTGACAAGATTCAGAGGAAATGTTTTATGAAATATTGTTTGTAGGCATAAATACATTTAATAATTTATTTCATACAGCAATTATGAACAAAATTTAATTTCTCTTCTGAGTAATAGTTGATTTTTGTATGTATTTAGTTGGCAGCTTAACTCTGGCAAGTAAAATAGCATAAATCATATTCACACGAAGAAGCTAACCACACTTTCCGAGTGATCAGTGACATCAAATCTTATAACTATTTTTAATTACACACTTTCCTAATTTGTTTTTTTTTATGTTTATAGCGATGAATTTTACAATCGAATACGTAACTCAATTCCTCATATGATTTTTAATTTTTTCTACTTTTTAAAGTTTTAATTGATAACTTAGTTGTAAATTAAGTGAAAAATATAATTAAATTTTCATGGCATGTGAATAGTACAACCAATCAAAGTCAATTTAAGAAAGATATATTGCAAGATTTCTGCGTATTTATAATAATGAATTATAAATTTTTAAAAGTAGTAAATAATTAAATTTTTTTAGTAAATTAATAAATGCGTGTTTCATCATCAAATTTTATTTAATTTAACTTGTTTTGAATGAGTGCTCTGAAATACTGGAAATATGTCGAATTAGATAACTTAAACATTAATTTGAATGGAATGTTCACCGCTAGCATTTTTTTCTAAAAAATATATAAATTTATTTTTGTCCAATAAAGTATAGAATTTTTTGTCGTTGTTGTTAATACAAGTACAGAAACATTTGCAGAAAGAAATACGATATCATTACTGAACCAGCGTGATGCCGTTTCCAACACTTAATTTCTAAAGCTTAATTTAAAATAAAATTCGCCACAAAAGGACCTAAGTCTCTTTTCTTCAAAAGTGGCATAAAAGAAAAGAAAATCTCTTTTTTTATATATTCTTGAGTTCCTTTCATTGAGGCCTTAGAATTTATTGTGCCACCTTTTCTGGAATGGGTCTTTTGGAGTTTATGCTCTCAGCCTGTTATTGAGTTCGACGTTTACAGCTTACAGGGAATGTTTTATTTTCCTATGAGAGAACTTTTCACTACTAGTAACAAATCTCTGCTCCCAAAATCCTAATGAAACGTGTATGAAACATTTTTCTTCCGAAGAACCGTCTACTTCATTCTGAATTTTCAGACAGTTATGTCAAAGACGCTAAAGAAAACATCCGTCAACAATAAAGAGACATGAAATTATTATTAAAATCGTTTTCATTCGTCGAATTTCAAAAAAACAAAAACTTCATTTATTCAAATAATTATGCATTAAAATTTATATTCACTTTGAGAATCTTATTTTAAGCATGATGTGATTCCTTATCTTTAATATAGAGAAAATAAATGTAGATAAATTTCTACCTGAAATTCACTTTGGATTAATGAGATAATTACTTCCATTTATAATAAAGATATTAAAACAATTGAAAGAAAAAAACGATAATAGATATTAAAACGCCTCAAAATTGACAACATACGATTGAAAAAACCCAGGAAGTAAGAATCCAAATGGAAAAGTTCGTCAAAGACCACTTTTTATTTTGGATTCTACTTGGGATAAGTGTTCTGTCGAGGAAAAACGACTTTAAGGGAAAATAAACTTTTCCTTTGTGGCCTGAACCTATCCCGGACAACTGAAAACAAAAACAGGAAAAATATATTTCACAAAAACGAAATCTAAACAATATTATCAGTTACATTGCTTTTATTATTGTTTCTTTATCTCTTTTAGCCATTATTTTCTGTATTTACTCCAGTTTCTACCATTTCTAATGATTCGTAAATGTCTTTTAGAGAATAATCATTTAACAATTCTCTTAAAACACTCAAAATATAACATTGTATTGTGTTTACATTTATAATTTTAAGCGAAAAATTTGACCAAGATTTTACCTTATGCACATTTATTTATCTTTCTTAAATAACGTTACAAACATATTGGATTAAATTCCTTAATTCATTTCAATGAAACTTCGGAGATTGCAGAAACATACTTATTCACAATAGAAATTGGAAAATAATTGCACTAACGATTTACATTATAATTTAGAAAGATTTCTATACAAACTATTTCCTTTGAATTCTGGTAACTTTTATTCTTGTTTGATTAAGAATCAGTATTTCGGTAAAAAAATATAAACAGCAATTTTTCAGCTCCCAAAAAGAAGCTTTTGGTTATTTTCTAACGGTTTTTATAAAGATCATATACTTTTTAATTAAATATTTGTTTTTCGACTAGTTTCAAACCTAAAAGCCAGAACTTAAGATTGTACTCGGTTCCTCAACAAAGACAGATGTATGAAAATATTATCAAATATTACGAATGCTCACTTTGATTTTTGAGCTTTATATCTTTAACAATCAATAAAAACAACCAACCTTCATAATTAAAAATAATTATTGCATTAAATTCGACCGAAATTTATGTAATTGATAATTTGATAAATTTTATTATTTGAAGACCTATTTTGATACTGTTCTGGTAAAATAGGGCTAGAGTGTCCCTACAGTATTTGATGCCCCTCTAACTCTATTTTTGGGCACAACCGAAACATTAAATTTATCATTCAAGTCCAGCGATCTAGTGAAAGAGTGATAATGATATACCAGTCAATAGTCATCGAATTTTAATTAAATTCATGAGAGTAAATGAAATTTCTTTTGGATTAAGGATCATAAGAATGGAGGTAAAAATATAACAGCAATAACAAATATTATTTTCAATAGAACTATTACTTATATTAGAAATCTTATTAACTAAAATAAAAAAAATAATAATCCTTAATATAATATAATTGATAATTTTGACCTTTAATTCAGAAGACTGCTTGACGTCAAGTGCGATTTGTTAACAGTACAAACTTGTATTTGCCTGTTATGTATAGGACATTTGCTGAATACATGAAAATTAATCTAAAATTTCCTCTGAAATCTCGTCATTATTTCTAGTAAATCACTGAAGTGGAGAATACTTGTTATAACATTCAACCTTGACATCATCGCATGGAAGAGAAGGAATTGCACGTGAATCGGGATCATATTTTCAATATAATTTTTTTAATGCCCATAGGTACACTTATCATTTT
Organism: Araneus ventricosus; assembly: GCA_013235015.1. Lineage (NCBI taxonomy): Eukaryota > Metazoa > Arthropoda > Arachnida > Araneae > Araneidae > Araneus > Araneus ventricosus. The sequence continues at coordinate 10,348 of BGPR01013090.1, forward strand.
GAAAATTCCCTACCAGCTTACATCCATTACCTTCGCCAATTAATACAGGAGTTGCACATTTGCCACTTTATCATTCATAAGACTCTTCATGATCTTCGTTAAAACGTATGACAATTTATTTGCTGTAATTGAATAAGATTCCAATTACCTGAGAGAAATATTGGTGAATATATGTGGATAAAACCTGCGAGAAGCATATTATTTCCAAATTTTCTAAAATAATGCTGTTTCCAAGTGTTTTCTCTACATTAGACAAAATCTTTCAACCCTTCTTAAATTACCTTGATTATGTGAAAAATATTTTGACTTAAAACTGTTCTAGTGATTCAGTTGAAGTATAGGTAGACAGAAAAACAGACTCTACTTTCAAAATCTGTAGCTTTACCTTATACTAATAGGATTATTATGTTCTAACGATTTCCTTAGTTGCCTAAACTCATTGAATTTAGACATTTTAATTCTTTGCAAGAGCGGAATAAAATTGAATTTTTATTATTTAAAAATATTTTTATGAAGGCATTTTTGCCAGAAGGCTAATAAATTTTTAATCAATCTTGTTAGCGATATTATGTTTATTTTTTCTTTCTGAAAATTCTCCAGTTGTTTACTTATCTTGTTTGTCTTGTGGTTTGGAAAATTTCGGGCTATGAAGAGGCTTTGGTTATACTTAAGTCAAATATCTTACAGAAAAATTTCCCAATTTATTTCAATACATTTCCAATTTAGTCTATAGCCCTTGAAAAAGTGGACTAGAATGGATTCCTTGCCTGTTTAATTCGGTTCTATCAGAGTTTATTTCGTGGTTTTTACTTTCTTTGAATTATCATTGTGAAGTATATCCATTGAGATGGAGTTGATAGCAGTGCTGATGAATTCCTGAAGATCATTTTTGATTGTCGGTAATGAGAATCCATAGATCTGGTCCGTCACGAAACCCCTAAGTAAAACATCACTAATAGTCAGGTTTGGCTTCTCTCACACGTTGCAGAACGTCCGCAGGTACAGATGGTCAGCAATGCCCTTTTCTTCTATCACAAGCATTCTGTTTCAACAAATATTGTATCGATTCAAAATATTTTTTGTGTAAGTGGATCAACAAGAGACTTCTTTTTAAATACTGCCATCATAAATCTGCTTGTTTCGGCCATTTCTGCTTATAAAGCACTTGCTCTGCCAAGCGCTAGCGTTTTTGCTGTGGGATGAAGACTATAATCACTATTCTCTAGCTGCCGACGTCACGACTAACGTTTCAGAAAAGAGAAATATGGAAATACTATATGTTACCTACTCTATGGGTATGCATTTTATCAAAATATTCAAGTAAATCTTAAAGCTATACCATCCTGAAATCAGAAACTGTTTTTTTGCACACCTAGTATTTTCTAGAATTACTGCATCTGGATACAATAAAGTCACACAAAAGTTAAAATTTTATGTCTTGTGTTTTGTGCAGAATTTTTAAAGGCCTTCATTTTTCTGAAGAATTTTTGAAGGCCTTCATTTTTCTGAAGGCTTTACATTATTTTGGACAGTTGAATCAATAATCTATAGCTACTGTGGAATTTTAAAAAAAATTTGCATTTCAGAACATTTTATTTCGTTTTTTTTCTGTACTTTCGGCGAAAGATTATTGCCTTTCCCACGTTCGAATTTTATAACCTGTGTTGGCTTAGTGACTTTGTCGAGATTTGAGACAAAATTCAACCGAAGACCACTGCACACTTGCGAATGGCGCAATTTATATCTAATTTCTAGAATCCAACTGCCGATCATTGGTGTATATTGGAAGTTTGAAGAAGGTGCTATCTATTCCAGTACCGTGCTCCTTATTTGATTCTGTTGTTTACTACGGGATCCATGCTACGATAGCCCTGGTTTATTTTCAAAACGGATCAACCGAATTTCATTTCCCGATTCATTATTCATTTACATTAACTCTATCGATAAGGGACAGTCCCATACGTCCCTTCAAGCAAAAGACGACATCCGTCCGGAACGTCAGAATCTCACTCTCAAATTTCCACCCCCTTTCGTTAAATGTGATTGATTTCACAGCCGCGGCGCATGCTCTCTTCGTTATAGAGTGGCTCGCCCAGATGTGTTTGGGGAAGATGGGAGTTTTCTTACAATTCGGACAATGCCAGCTGTCATTGTGGTTTTTGAGGGGGAAAGTGAATTTCCCTTAGCTTTGATAAAGGAGCTCGGACGTTCCCGTATTTTGAGGTCCCTTTATTCCAATGGCCTTAGGAATCAGAGGGTTAATGACCATGGGAGTTTTGGATTCGTTGATAGACTGTCATCAAAAGAAAATTAAAAATATGTGGCCATTATAAAAATTGCAAGATATATTTCTTCCAAATAAGAAACACAAGCATTTTTTTAAAATTAATAACGTAACACAGTATTTATTACCTTCGTAAAGACTATCTTTAAAACTTACAATTAGCAAGTTAAGTAAATATCTTCGTAGCTTAGTACATCAGCTTAATCCTGGTTCAGTTTAGTTAGATCAAACCTTAAAATGACCATTTGTTTTTCTAGTAGCAGTGTATTAAAATATTTTTGGACTTGAGATTGATCTAAAAAAATAAAATTCGCGTAGTATATAAGATAAAACCAATTTGATTTAATTCGTTCGATTAATCAATAATTAATTACGAGGTCGAGAGAATTCGTTATCGTTTGAGATAAGAAACTGACATATCTAGGTTTTTGTTTCATCCAAAATTATGGCGAAGACTTAAGCCACTCTTCTTTCCAGCATCAGGTCCTGTCCTTTCACCATCTTAAATAATAATAATAATACTAATAATAATGATAAAAATAATAATAAAAATAAAAATAATAATAAAAATAAAAAATAATGAAAATAATAATAAAAACAATAATAGTAAGTAGTTTGATTAATATAAAAAATTAATTGGTCAAAGTTTTTATTATTATTATTTGCGGTTCCTGAAATTATTATGATGGAGCATCTCTGATCAGAAGTGGTAAAAGTACTTTCCATGGACCTTATAAAATTGATGAATTTGGTTGCAAGTTTACTTTTAGATGTTTAACTCTTTAATCCCGAGGCCACATTTTTCTTTTGTCCCCTTTCAATATGGGAGTTTCTGGGGGGAAACGACATGAATTGGACTCTCCCAACCTTAATGGTCATTTATCCCACCACCCAGCCCTGCTATATAACCTTCCCTTACGGCGCGCGGAAATTGGCTGCGGTTGGCAAGGAAAATTGAACCCCGTACCGCGCTTTACTCTTAAGCCTTTTCAGAACCTCACCTCCCCTCATAAGAAGCCAAACGCCTCAGACTGGCCTGCGTCGGTGTTAAAGGTAATTTTTAGACCACCCGGGACAGCTTCGCTCGGTGTGAGAGGGTTAACTTCCCTGTTTGAGTTACCCGAGGGATAATTTGGGGTGGATCTCGTATTCTTTAACTATGGTTTAATGAAGATGGCAACACTTGAGTCGCCTTCACCACCTCCAAACTTCTGCGCACAACAGTGGTGGAACGAAATTTAGGGTGGGCGCTTCCATTCCGTGGATCTTGAATGGAATCGAGCCTTTAATCAGCGAAAGTATTGTCCGGAACTGAAACTATCCAACGAGGCACAGCGGTCTCATTATCTCATGCATTTTAATCGTATTTTAATAATTTAAAGTAACATTTCCTTTTATAAATTTTTACAGATTTTTTGCTCTGGAAAATGAATTAATGTAAATATTAATTGATTTTGTTACCAATGCATGCACAATTAATTGGGATTTTAAATTACTGTTAACAAACTTTATTTCATAAAACACTAGCCACCTACGGCGACCAGATGGTTCGCCAATCTTGTATTAATAGTAATAAAGCAATTAAGGCTGACGTTTTCAGCATTTCAATTTTTATAAGCTGAAAGCAATAATTACAATAAGGACAAAGAAATGAATTTAGAAACAAAAACAGTGAATTGGTTAATTAGTTTAACTTAATTTTAATTCTTTATACACAAAACAAAAATGTACAGGAACTTTTTGCATATAATGAAATTTGAGTTAATCCCTTATATTTAAATGTTAAAAAATGATAATTAAAAAGATTCTTTAAAAAATGAAAAAGATTTTAATAATAATGAAAATTTGAAATACAATAATTGAATTTCTCAGCTAAAAATAATTTACATGTTAAAACTAATCAAAACTCAAAATAATTAAATAAATTTTTTTCTGTAAAAGAAAGAGACTACATTTAAATAGACTACACAGAACCACATTTTATGAAACGCAAAACTAAATTAAATAATAACCATTTAAATCTAGTCAATAAACAACCATTTATAAATAAAAAAAAATATTGAGTTGAAATGCTTGAAAAAAACAAATCTTTAAAAATTATTCTGTGCAGAACAAAACAACAATAACACAAAAAGAAATTTTATATCTATAAAGTATAAAAACACAGATTGTGAAATAATAGCTAATAATAGCAAATGATAAAAATGAACTAAAATAGGCATAAATTTGGATAATAGCTATTCACTCTGCGGAGCAAAGTGAAATATAAAAACACACATCAGCATTCAACAGTGTACAGCGAAGATTAATAATGAAGACTAAATCCAATGACTAAAATAAATATAATAAAACCAAATTTACAATTCTAAAGCTATCTATTAGGCTTAATTAATCGCCGGCAATAACATCGCGGAGAAAAATTTTGTAAAATTTGAGAAACATTTATATGAGGAGAGAATTTTCAAAATCAAAAGAAATGTTTTAAAATGGACCTTATGCAACGTCTGGGTTCGAGAGTATAGAAAAACAGCTGTGGAGGAATAAACAAAACGATCGGCCTATAAGCGACTCAGAAATAAAAGCAGTTCTGAGTCAGCTGTTTAAGACAGACCAATGGCTGCCTCCGGTAGGTCACGTGTCGGAGGATGTGACGTCACATGCATAAGGTCCATTGCAAAGAAAATAGCGTAAAATAAAATAGCAAAAGTTAAATGAGAGTATTGGAAGAATTTAAATCTAATGTTTCCTTCTAAGTATGCAGAAAAAGTCGACGAAGTATTTGTTGACACTGACGTAGGAAAAACCCAGACGAGATTCGAACTGGGTTTGAACAGGTGGAAGGAACATGTCTAACTAATTGCGCTGTTCGGACCGCGTCAGGGGAACGTTTGAAGCAGTTATTGCGGAGTGTAGAAAAAAAAGGGGGACAAAGAATGCTGAAAAAAGAGGAGTTATTTATATGAAATTGATCTGGAGCGCTTTACATGAAGTGATTTTTAATAGGGAGATTTTAAAAAAATTTTTTGGTTAATTTTAGAACAAACTCTTTAAGGCTCAGGAGCTTAAACACATTTCTCAGATCAGCATTAAAAATGTGGAAAACTTCAGGATTTTGCGAGTTATCCTTGCGCAGAGGTCATGCTAATAATCTCTATCGTTCCAATTTTACTTATATGTACGCCTAAGAAGATGGTTAATGGGGTGCCTAGTTCCCGTCATGTAGCTTAACCCCTATCTGGGTGAACATTGTTGTCGTATATGTATGGAGGCGGGACGTAGTAGCATGACGTTGACAAACAGCTACTTCGCCCCGCCTCCCCTACGTCAATTTCTACTCTCTCAACCGGCGACCTTAATATTCTGATGAATTTAAAAATTTGTAAAATTATATACAAGTTTGTACAATAATAAAATTGGTATTATTAGAATGATAATTGTTGCTCTTTAAAATGACCTAAAATTTTTTTTTGTCAATTAAATCATTCAGATGTTACTGGCAGAAAAACGACGAAATATGGTTTAATCTTTAAATAATTCAAATTGGATTAATTTTAAAAAACAGCTCCGAGATGCACATCTTCAGCATCCAAATTATATCTGAGCCAAATTTGGCAGCTCTACGTTCTGCGGTCTGTTCTGTAGACCGCCAACAGACACACAGGCATTCATCTTTATTAGTATTAAAGATTTACCATCTTATTTGTTTAGGCTGTATCATTTAAATGTAACTGCATCGTAACAATATTAATAAATATTTTCAAAAAACATCATTCTTTGTTTCCGGTTTATTTCTTCTTATACATATCGTGCTAGATTCATTTCAATATAAAAACACAGAATTTTTCATCTATCATCTTACATGCATATCAATATCATATATCAAATTGTATTTCATACATCGAATTCCATTAATATGAAATGCAAAATAGCATTGCATTTTATATTGAAATAACGGCTACCTTCATATTCAAATACAAGGTTAAGCCAACGTAAGTTTAACATAGCTTATATCAATATAAACTCAAACCAGAAAAAAATAAGTTTATATCAAAAATGTGTTTACAGAAAAGTCTATTCTACTTGTTGCATATTTAATCTTTTGGGAAAATTGAATCTCTATAACGGAAAAAGGAAAAAAATTGGGGAGAATGTAAGATTAAATATAGAACATTGAGGAAAACAGAGCTTACATTTAGCCTACCTTCACGGGAGGCAACCTCTTATTTAGGCGACCGTAGTAAATATCTCCCAGCAACCATTCTCTGGGGACAAAAATCCCCGATGTTCTGGAAGGTTGGACGAGACGGAAACCCGAGATGTTCGCTCGGCCATGCTGAAAATCTTGAAGATCTACTGTGTGCAAATCCTGGAAAAATAGGAAGGAATTCATTTGTGAGTTTATAAAGTGAGAAAATTTTAAAAATAGAAAAATAAATTTAAAAAAAATTAAAATGTAAATATCTGGTGAGGTTAAACATCTACATAATAATTATTTTTATCGTAATTCAATGAAAAAATATTCCTTAGTTTGAAGTTTTGATTTGGTTTAATTCATTCTTGAGTTCAAAGTCCAGACGATTTCAAGAAATCGACTTCCAAAGTAGCAAAAATTGTTTTGAGGAAAGACAACAGAAGTTGACAGTGCATTATAATTTTCGAGCGGGTAATAGAATATAAGACAATACGTATTCCTACGCAATGGAAATTAATATCATATAAAGAAAGCCAAAAAAACCAAGATAAACTCGGAGGTAATCGAAAAAAATCTAAAAGCAAACAAGGAATCCATTCTAGTCCATTTTTTCAAGTGCTAAGGGCTTTATTCGAAATCGTTTCAAAATAATAATTGGGATATTGTTTTGAATCCATTTCGAATAAAGTCCTTAGGCCTTAAAAAAATGGACTAGAATGGATTCCTTGTTTGCTTTTCGGTTTTTTTTCTCGATTACCTCTGAGTTTATATTTGTTTTTTGGCTTTCTTTGTATGATATTGATTTCTATTGTACCCTGTTTTTTGTTTTGCTGCTGCATTTGCTCACTAGTTAAACATTGTTTAAACTTTATTTTCTAAATTTTATTCTCTAAATTTTGCTCTGTATAAATAATCTTTTAGTTGTTCTTTTTTAAAGTTTAAGTTAAAATTTTATTTTTAAATTTATTCTAATTTTTCCAGTTGATTGTTTTTAAGCTCTATCCCTACACAACATAGTGCTATATAAAGAATTCCATAAAATCGAACAACAGTCCCTATGAAATAAGAGGCTCAATATATATGAAACTGTAGTTAGTGCTGTAGCTAGTGTTTTAAAAAATTCATTTGAAACATATCAGTTGCTAAAATGCGTTAGGACCATATCAAGGATAATTCAACTGGATGGAGGAGAGGTCTGACATGATCCGTAATCATGTTTTGTCGCTGAAGTGAAAGATAATAGCACTTTCAGTCAAATTCAACTCAGGGTATAATTAAAATAAATAACATTATATGTTTTATTTAAAGTACAGAAAATCAAAGAAAAGAACGTAAAAAAAATTATTTTGAGTGAGGCTTTGAATTTCATTGAAAGACAACATAAAGACCATAACTTTGTAGACATTACTGATCATTTGATATCAGTGTTGCAGCTTGCTCAATATCGGTAACTTTTTTCCTATTCAGGTAATTAGATTTTTGTAGAACTAATAAGTGATGCAGTTTGCTCAATATATCGGTAACTTTTTACCTATTCAGGTAACTAGAGTTTTGTATAACTAGAGCATTATTTAATACTTTCACACATAATGATATTAACATGAGGCATTTCTAGTTTATAATCATTTTAAGGATATCACGCATAGTCACGAAAAGAATACAAAATAATTGCAATTGCAAACTTACCAGAGAAGTTATAAAATAGTTGTGGTATTCTGTCATCATTCCAAAGCTTTGAGCCTATAAAAAAAATCATGTTTGAAAATGCGTTTCTGTTATTCAGCATTTAACCCCTTAATTGTTTTGCCAGAGTTTCCCTCATGCTTCGAATTATGGAATTTTTAAACATCTAATCAAAATTTAAATTATTCATAATCGTCATAACTCGTCATAATCGTCATAAATTAAATCCATTAATTGCTCGCTGTTCTATGGATATTTAGATAGATTCTTAATACGACAACACACTACTGAAATAGAAATTTCATTTCATTAGAAAGTGGAGAACGAAAATAGTTAAGGGGTTAAATAAATTCTAATAATTAATTTAAGTACTAAATATTCTGATGCCTTTGAATATTGAATATTTTTGGAATCATTTAAAATGATGGTACGGTATAACATAGTTAGAAAAATGCTTTAAAAATAGAATAATTCTCCCTGGAATCACAACAATTATATAAAAAAGAAACAATTTACTTTTTATTACGGAGTGATTATAAAGTCACGATACATTACTTGCATAAACATAATTTATTGAACAATATGTCATATTATGGTAAAGTACATTCAACGTTCAATATAGGTTACATAGTCAAGGCATATCATCAGCCATACCCTGCGCATCTAAGCATATTCTGCAACCCCGAAAACTTTTTCCAACAAACTGCTTTATCCTCAGATTCTGTAGCCTTCATTCAGTTTCTTAACTGTTCAATGGAGCGTATCTTTACACAATAAACCTTAGACATGACAAAGCTCCAGACAAAAATGCCTAACGAAGTAGAGCCTGGTGAGCGAAAAATCAAAAGTTTCGGTGATCCATGAAAAGTCCATGTCCCGTAAAAGCACCATTCTGGTAATTACGAGCATTTGTAGCAAAGTAGGGTGATGACTCACCCCGTAGTAAATTACAGTATTCATAATCCAATGAGAAATCAACCGAAGTTTCAAAAACTTTTGTAAAATGTCGAAGTACATCTCCCCAGTGCCTGTTTATTTTGAGCGAATGTGAAAGCCTGACTTCGTTACTACCAACCACATATTCACCTTTGATTTGTCTAGTGACTTCTTCATTTGGTTTCTCCTCAAGTAAGATTCTATCACTGTGTCGATTCACATGCCTTGAGATGTGTAAAGTAGATTCGTCCTTGAACTGAATAGGGAGGATCGAAGTGGCCTCTAGTACGTCACAGGCTTTCGAGCTGCATAATCCTCTGGTCTTGCTTTGAACCTTCTGTATAGGACATATTTTCTTGTTCAACATGTAACGTGTAATTTTTCAGACTAAACTGTGGAAAATCATCTTTCTTATTTGCTTTCCTGAACTTCTAGCTATCAGGCTAGAAAACTTAGCTTTTAAAGTTAATGAATCGATCTTTTTTGTATTTAATTATATCTCTGAAATCTTAAGAATATTTTATCCATAGGTGTTTAAGAAAATATAAATACGAGCTATCTGCGTCTGAACTGAGCATGAAGAACGGAAAAAGACGTTTGCGCAGCTCGGAGGGTTATAGGAACGGATGAACTAAGCATATTTCGTCATGTACGCTATGTACGGTTTACCATGTTACAGAGGGCGTCTCAGAACGTTCTGCATCTTAAAAATATGATAGTACTCTTGAATTTCTTCAATAGATTCTTGAAGGCTAAACTAGTGGGGGCCTGGTTTCTGAATTCGGGTGTTAAGTTTTTTGTCACTTGTTCTTCGGTTCTTCCTTGCAATTGAGAACGAATATCTGTTATGTCTTTTGTTGTCAGCATTTTTCTAAATTACCTCGAATTATATTGTAATTAGAAAATATAAAGCCAAAATAATAGGTATTTATAATTACTCTGTATTGCAATCGCTTGTTATCTAATTTAAATATTTTTTTTCCTAACGTGAAGGAATATCTAATTTTATTTAGCTGTAGATGTTTAAGAAGTTTCAGTAGTCATCAAGTTTATGAGCATGACCCGAGACTTTTTCTCGGTGGACCTTCTAATTTTTTTTTTTTTTATAATTGCACGAGGTTGTTTCACAAACTTGTATATATATCCAAGAAATATGTAGCCATATGCATACATATATATATATGAAATATACAAACTTAAAAGAAATGAATAAGGAGTGTGCAAAAGTTAAATCTCTGAGGTAATATAAAATTATATATTTCGTTTTAACCCTTCAGGACAAGCATGGAGCATGCACGCTTTTTGACTCCACCCTTTCTCTTCTGTTAAATAATTCTATGAATTTCTAAACACTTGTCTCTGTTACTTCCAGTACCTTCATGGGGGGCATAGAAGAACATCAGAAGACAAAAACCGGTCAAACGGGGTTTCGCACTTTTTACTAGGTGTGTTGGAGTAAAATTGACCCGCGCTTGTGCTAACGTTTCTAATTAATTTAACTTTATTGCTATGACAGCGTACGAGCGTGCGCATCGGAGAAGAAAAGAATACAGGAAAAGAGGAAAAAGGGATATAAGTTTAACTTTCCTTTTTCGTATTAAAAATCGCAATTGTATCTTAAATACAAGTTATTTGTACGAAAAAATATTCTTATAGTTTGTCCATATTATATTTTTGTAAAAATAGCCAATAAAATAAGGAATAAGTGTCTAACAATTTGGGGTCAAAATGACAGCACGCGTGTGCTAACGTTTCTAACTAATTTAACGTTATTGCTACGACAGCGTACGAATAAGCGCAGCGGAGAAGAAAAGAATACAGGAAAGGAGGAAAAAGGGATATAAGTTTAATTTTCCTTTTTCTTATTAAAAATCACAATTGTGTCTTAAATACAAGTTATTTGTACAAAAAATATTCTTATACTTTGTTCACATTTTATTTTTGTAAAAATAGCCAATAAAATAAGGAGTAAGTGTCTAACAATTTGGGGTCAGAATGACAGCACGCGTGTGATAACGTTTCTAATTAATTTAACGTTATTGCTACGACAGCGTACGAATATGCGCAGCGGAGAAGAAAAGAATACAGGAAAGGAGGGAAAAGGGATCTAAGTTTAACTTTCCTTTTTCTTATTAAAAATCACAATTGTGTCTTAAATACAAGTTATTTGTACGAGAAAATATTCTTATACTTTGTCCATATTTTATTTTTGTAAAAATAGCCATAAAATAAGGTGTAAGTGTCTAAAAATTTGGGGCCAAAATGACCGTGTGAGTAAAATCTCTAGAACTGACCATGGCGAGTATCTCAGCTAGGTGAGACGCCGGGACATCCAGCACGACGTTCGTCTCTCCTTTCTTGCTGACGTCTTTGAGCAAATTCCGGTAATGAAGGCCCCTTTCCAGAACACTCAGGGTGATCTTCACATCTCCATCGTTGCCCATCATGATCAGATGCTGGAGGCGAGGCAACGCTGCAAACAAATCAAATCGCTTGTAATTTACTCTTCACAAAATATAAACTCTTCTTCAAAGTTGTTATCTAATACTATTTTTCTGCGTCTCTGAACAATTATTTTGAAGCTTAATCTTTTTCCTTACGGAAACTTTACCCTTCCCAGAAAAATTTTTACCTTTGTATGCGGGTCTGTACAACTGCTGTACCAGACACAAAGGACCCTATTAGCACAAGATATTGTGCGATGTCTCTACGACATTGTCCGGTATTCTGAATACCGTACAATATCGTGAAGATATCGTGACAATATTGTACAACATCTTGTGTTATTAGGGGAGGGTTTCTCTCCCCGCATTCAACGCAGTTCTTCTGGTTTAAGTCCCCTTAACCTAAAGGTTAGTTTGCAGAAAGTAATTCCAGTAATTGTAAAACTGTTAATGTCACAACTAGCATTTAGAAATCTTTCTCTATCAGTGCTCTTTTAATGCCGATAACATGCATCATGTATATGTTGCCGTGGGGGACCGAAGTCTAGGGGGGGGGGCGCCGGCTTTCGCCGGTGGATGTCAGCGTTCACATAGTAATGTCGACATTCACATTTGGAGAATGTCGACTTTCACTGGTGGGGGTCGACATTCTCCGGTTTCGGTCTTTCACAGTAGCATATACATATAATCAAGAACGGGTCTCAATTCTGTCGGAGACCCGCATCTAGACACAGCTTTGTACCCCATCTGTTTAAAAAATAATCTTTTATTGTAATACCTAATAGTTACTTCGATTGTTGTAATAATGCTTTCTAAATAAAGTCGTTCGGGGGACGGCCACCGAAACTGCGAAAAGAGATCACACGATCTCAAAAGCGGGGCTGTCCGTAGTGTGAAGAAGAAGACAATAAGAAGTATGCCTAACTAACAGTCATGAAAAACTATTTTACAAAATGCAGGGTACTTCTTGAGAAATCTTAGATCCTCTTTAGTCATAGTTGTATTACATATGTAATATTTGTCGAAATAAAGCATAAACAAAACATTGTTGGTTGATTCTTGCTATTAATCCTTGTATTATGTGTTATCTTTTTGAATGATTATTATCTTGGAAAGGTTTTT
>BGPR01013090.1:23018-42793 GCA_013235015.1 Araneus ventricosus
TTTGTGGGGATTTTTTTTCTCAAACCGGTACTTATCGCCTTTGAAGCATTATTTAATTTCGAATCCAAATGCGAAAAAGAGAAATGGTCTGTACGATGAAATAGGAGCCTATTTTTTGGCACATAATTAAGAATTTCCTTTCTTTCTTCAAATATTTGAAAGACTTCAGTTTACAGTTTAAATCAATATGAAATGTGTAAAAATTAAACCAATTCTATGTAATTAACATTTTTTTAAGCATTCAGTTTCATAAAATAGATATCCAATCAAATATAACCAGTTTCCATGGTGTGTTAATTGACCTATTCATGGTATTTGTTAATGAAATAATTCCTCGTCTGCAGAAAAAATAATTTAACTTACAATAATTGATTTCTTTTTTTTTCTTTACTTACTTTTCTTTATTTCTTAATTTTTTTTGTTTGTATTGACATGACGAAGAACTTAACTCAAAATATCGAAAGAAATAGGTCAAATAAATGTAGTTCCTTACTGTCATTTTATACACTGCTAAAAATTAAAATAATCACCCTGCTTCAGCAGCATTATTTTCATCTAGCTTGTAACGTCTAATTACAATCCACTGAATTCGTATGTAGTTATTAAAATACATTAAAAGGGAATTCTGTATGTAGAACATCATAAAGAATACGTAATTTTTAGAATTGAAGTAAACAATCCGTAGACTCGGAATACCCTATTATAACGGCATTAGGTTTGTTAGAATAATTTTTACAGAACGATTTTAAGCAACGGCTCAACATCCCGATTTGCCAGAATCAATTGCGTTCTAAATAATTTGTCAACTTCAAAGGTAAATGGAAATTATTTTTATGTCTGAAAGCGAAATTCATTAACTTTGGAACCTATTGCATACTGTTGGAGATGCTCGCAGAAGGTAAAGTTATGTGGTAGAACACATGCAATAACATGGGCAGAAATTCTATATAAGATCCATATATCTCTTTCAAGTTGTAGAATCGTAAATTATCTCTAATTATAAATCTATACTACTGATAAAAGATACATTTTAAATAATTTTTTTCTTTAAACATAGGAAAATATTTAGCTGCAATTGAATTTGCACTTTAGATTAACGATAAAAACAGTGATATATAACAAATTCCATGCAATATGATATAAACGTTAACATAAATAACAAGGTCAGTAGGGAGTTTTCTGAAGAAATTATCTAGAATTTTTAAAATTTATTTATTGATGTATGAAAACCACCTTTAATTTTAATAAGTAGTTTGAACACTTTTAACTTGTAACTGTTTAATATCAGACTGAAAATTAACGAAATAAACTGCAGCCATAAAGGCAATTACTAGGTTAGGAAGTATTTCTAAATCATTAAATACTCCTATAAGACCATAAAATACATTTTTAAACAGTAATACAAAATATGAAGTTCATAACCTGACAAATGCGCATTTTGGCAAAATTGTCCACAGAGGCTTGTTGAAATCAAAAACTTATATAAATTGACGAGGCTTCCAGATAGAGTATATAATAAATTAAAATAAGTAAAAATAAAATTATTTTATATTTTGGAGTGCGGAGTATTTGGCAAAATGATGGAAAATAGATAAATTTAGGTTGCGGATTTAACTACCGTGTTTTACAAAAAAAATTATATCTACGTTTCCATTTATCGTAGAAATAAAATAAACCCTGGTTTAGAAAGCTGAATAATTGGTCTTTAAAATAAAACAATGAAAATATTGTGAATTTAGACCTAAAACCGCCTTTCAAGCGTAGTCATATACCTTAGCACTCTGACTCCTAAGCCGGCCGTAACCGGCCACGCAACTTCTGTACTATTGGGGCGGATTTCGGCCGGTTGCTGTTCCGAAAGAGGGGGAGAAGGCAGTTCGGCGAGTGGTCATTATAGGGACCCATAGGGGAGATATGAGAGATGAAAGGTAGGCCATTCATATCTCCCACCCCCCGTAGTGAGGAGGAAAGACGGAACGGGGCGGACGAATCCATTCCACGGATCAATTAGTAAGCAAACCTCCATATACAACTGTACTCAGATTTTGAGAACTCTTAGTAGTCAGAGGGTTATTCCAATATTTGATATGATTTTATTTATATGAAATTGTGTCTAGTGTTTAGTTGATTTAGACAAATATCCTGGTTGTAGATGAGAAGAGAATAAATTCAGCTCACATTAGTCGATTAACAAGCAATCAATCCAGGGAAATAAGAAATAAATTTCGAAACAGAGGATTCAAGAATTTATATTTATCGAGATATTTTTATTCATTCTCTACTTCACCTATTATAATTAATTAATGTTTCCTTCTTCCTCAATAATGATCATTTTTCCAAAATTCCGAATGCCTTTTTGTAAATTAAAATTCAATCGAACAATTCTTTACATACTGAAACATGCATGACTCAAACAATGAATTCCAAAACATTATTAATTATGAAATATTTAATTAACATCCACTTCGCATTACTTTTAAATCTTTTTATTTAAATTTAAGCCTCAAACAAGTGATCATTGAGCCGCGAAATATATCCATTAGCCATTACATTTCGAAAATTCAGAAACAACTCGAGTATTTTCCAAAGAAATCCGAAATTGATGTAATTTCGTTCTGTTTATAATATTCAAAGCTCTCATCAATTTGCTCTCTCCATTTACGTATCTTTGTTTCTAGCTGAATGCATTTTTATTTCCTGCTCTCTGAATTCCATGCGTTGGAGAACGATTATTAAAAATTAATTAATCAAAATTATGGTTGTGCTGTCACGCGCAGTGGCTTTTATTAATTAACGAAGATTCTGTGAGGTTTCCCCTGATAATGAGTATTTCCATCGATGGAAATGGTGAACTGTTAGATAGCTCTCGCAGATAGCTGCTCTCCATAGCAGAATGAATATTTCAAGAAAACAATAATTGCTTTTTTCCACTTTTCGCTCAGATTCGTGTTCTTTAAATCGTGGCTCATCTTGCCATGAATCTAAAAGGAAATTTTTAGTGTTATGATAATGGGCTTGCATATATAATTTATAGGAAATATTTGTTGTAATCGATGTGCAAGAAAGTGTTTTACGGTTAATTATTTGCGGAATAAATAAATATTCCAGAGCATTTATTTTAATAGAATTTCATGAAAAATGTTGTGGAAAATTTAAGATGTGCATAAGATAGAATCGTATACAAGACAGAAAAAAGAATACCTTATTTCGTCAGAAATCTCTAATTTCACAAATATGAAGTATACATGTATTTTCAATAAAGATGATCAAATATGAATTTTTATCTAAATAGAAGATTGAATTATGAATGATATTTTTTTTTAGAAAACAGATAACTGTTTTAGAAAACAAAGATTTCAACACTCTTGCGGATTACTTCAAAGTTAATAATAAAGCAAAGAACCTGAGATTCATCCATAAGTATGTGCATTCTATTATATTTTAAATCCAAAGGTTATTTATTTTTAGACAATCTAATAAATGAAATCGAGCTCTGAGACTCATTTTTTAATAAATTAGGGCAATTAAGTGTAATTATAGTATCAAAACAGGGTCATTACATCATTATGATTCTTAATCTAACTAAACTAGGCAAGCATAGTGATTGCAAACTAACTCTACGATAATTCATTCGTAACAAAAAGAAACTATGACAAAATATGGTTCAAGCCAGAGAGAAGTTTTTGTTTTAATTAAAATTTATTTCCAAACTCATTTAAAAAATGTACCTTCTCTGCGATTACATGGCCCATGTGTTTATTAGAAAATTCATTTTAAGTTGGAGTTTGAAGAAATTTGTTTTAATTTATATTAAATTAGGTTTCTCTTGAGGTGTACTTGGTTTTTAAATATCGAAAAAGTTGTGAAACAGATTGACTAAAATTCAATTGATATTGCTAAAAGTTTCTTTCTGAGTTACAGCAATATATATATATACATTAGAATATTTTAGAGAGATCTATATTTGCTTATTGAAAAGTTCATTGAATAGCATTGAGCTTTAATATCATTTTCCTTTTGAAAGGAAATAATTATAAAAATTTGAAATTATTCTGGATTTAACATTTATGTTTTATTTTAATCCAAATGAGTTTCTTGTTATACAAATTATCTCACAGAAAATTTTCATTGCTCAACAGTAATTACATTGTGTGCATTATCTTTTAATGATATCACGTTAGATTGAAGAGGAAGTTTATCTGTGTTTATTCACCTTACGGGTTTCTGAGTTTATATAATTTCAGCAATTTTCAAGCAGTTTTCAGAAATCAAATCAAAAGGTTTCATATTGATTTCTTTATTGTTTTCTTTTCTTCTCCTCGTAGCAACTAATTTTATATTAAATTTCATATTATTCCTGATGGTGATGTTTTAGGAAAAATCCTATTATTCTATTAACAGCCAGTCTACCCATTTATCATTTTTTTATGAACTGATCACTTCAATTCTTGATTTTATTTTTATACTATCTGATATACCCGTGGTACCTGGGATAAAAATATTTTCAAGGGTAATATTTTTACTATTAACTACTTTTATATTCAATATTAAAATTAAAATATCCTTTTAATGAACAAAACTTTTTTTATTAAGTTGATAATAGTAATGGACATAAATATTTTTAAAAGCGAAGAAAACTAATTTTCTAGAAAGGTTAATAATTTTAAACATTTATATCAAATTTAAGTAAGCATTGCAAGTTGTAATTTGTAAGTGAAGCAATAAATTGGTTTAAAATGTCTGTAATAGTTTCATTCAACAGAAACGGTTAAATGTCAATTAGTTTTTCTAATACTGGGAGTCATAGATTTTAATAATTAAAAAATTAATATTTAATGATCACAAAACCTTCTTTATTTTTCTAAGTGTTTATGATCAAAATTTGAAGAAACCTGTTGAGTAGTTCGGATTTAAATGCATCAGTTTTACAAATGACAGAAGATTTCTCTTTCTTGAAATCGAAAAGCCTTCATCGGAGGATTGAGCCTATCATGTCCGTGGTTTGTGCTGTGCCGACAGAGCCAGAGAGGCTTTGAATGGGTTCCCATTTTCTACTTTTTGTTGGACACCAAATACTGATTCATCTTTGGGTCTGCATTTTTACAGTTTAGAAACCTATTCTGAGTTTCATTTTTATTACATTACTAGCCGTTATGCCCGCCGTTGCTCGGGATTAAAACACTTTTATGTCTAATATTTTAATGGAAAAACTATTTTTGTTTAGAAAATTATAATTCAAAAATTACTTTATCGTCTGAAACGTTTTTACTTCAAATTTTGTTCATAAATAGAGAAGTATAAGAAGGATTTTGACAAATGTTTCTGTTCAATTGATTAAATAGTTAAATTTTCAGTAATAAAAAGCGTTAAAATAAACCATATCCCGATATAAATTATGAATCGTTTCTTTTAAGCTTTTCTTTAGCATTCTTCCACAATTTTGTTTATATGGTCTAGCAACAGCTCTTCATATGTATTCTTGTTTTTTAACAATACAAAATACATTGATACAAACTGTGAATTCTATACAGAATTGAATTTTAATTGTTGAAATGACAGCAACAATTGGAACGCAAATGAAATTTATGTCACTGAAAAGCTATTATTTAAACTTTAATATAGTATAAAAATACTTATTGTAACATAGCACTTTCGAAATATATCATGGGAAAACTCAAAATCTCACTTAATTCTTAATTAACTAAAGTTTTAATTAAATTTTGGGGCTTTTAAAGTTGACAGTGATATTTCACTTCTAGTATAGAATATTTGCAGAAATGAAAAAGAAATTTGTTGAAATTCTCACCGTTGCCTAGCAACGAAGTATGCATAAAAATGCTTTATTTCAAAATAATCTGCAAGTAATAAATTTTTTAAAAATGTGAAAAAATTAATAAATTTGAAGGAAACATTGCACGGAAATAAAATTCTTATCATTGAAAAGGTAAAATTATAAAGTTTAAGATGGTATAAAAATATTTTTTCGGACAATTTGCTCCGAAGTTACTGCGGAAAAACGGTTTCGGTTAATTTCTAATTGACTGACTGTTTAAATAACTTTTCGACTTAGAAAAGTTTATAAGTGCCTTCCCATTTTCTTAAATAATAAGTGTGCAAAGTTTGATTGAAAACAGTCCATTCGTTTAGAATTGATGTGGAACATAGCCACTACATACATAGCCACGTACTTAGCCTCATACATAGCCACAATGACTTTTATTTATATTAAGATTTTTTAAACTACGGACGTCAGAAAAAGAGCTTGAAGTGCCCATGTACAGTGGAAATATGGTTTTTAATTTATAAAAATTAAATAAGTAAGTAATTGTCACTAAACTTTCACTGAAACCTACTTCATGCTTGGTAGTATTACTGGGAAAAATTTGATGAAAGTCATACCAGCAGTTTAGATTTCCGCGGCGAACAAATAATTGACGTTTCAGTTTTAAAATTGTGAAATTTCAAAATTTGCAAGAAATGTTCATAAAAATTATCCATCCTTCCCTTATTGTTTCTGAAAGAAACATGACTCTAAAAATCTAAGCTAAATAATTAAAAAAGAGAATAATTTCTAATTTGTTTTGTTAATTAACTATACAGTCATACTATCTTTTAAACATTTGGATGTTCTTACCTCAGATTTTATTTGACAGAAATTTTTTTGATCTATATCTTTCGTTGTTATCTCACACAAAATTATAGTTAGATGTAGAATGTAATAGACACAGGTACCGTTTAATTCTGGTAAAAAAATGAACATCATAATAAATGTTAAAATATGTAAACTGTTTTATCAGACAAATACGTTTTATTTTCTGCGCCGATTATGCAACCATTATTTGATATTTAATATTAATAATTGTTACATTTAAAGAGATTATTATAAATTTTGAATTCCATATCTATTAGTAGTGCGGATATTAAGTTTTAATGAAAATTAAAATTACGAACCCTCCCACGTTTTTCTTATCGAAGTGAATTGCATCCTAAGTTTAAAGTAGAAAATCTACATATCCGTTAGTCTCCCAGCCAGACTGCTTTGTCAATTATCATTAATCTCCGATAGATGCCGAAGTTTCCTGTTTGGTCTTCTGCAGTTTTGAGAGATCACCAAATTTTTCAGTGAAGGAAAGAGTTACTCTCTTCGTTGTCTTCATCATTTTACAATACTCAAGATTTTAAATAGGCTGCCTTAAAACAACTGACAGTTATGTTTGTATTTTCCACCAACGTTTTATGTAACTCGAAAACGGCGTTGAAAAGTTTTTTCAATGAAGGAAAGAGTTACTCTCTTCGTTATCCTCATTATTTTGCAATACTCAAGATTTTAAATAGGCTGCCTTAAAACAACTGACAGTTATGTTTGCATTTTCCACAACGTTTTATGTAACTCGAAAATGACGTTGAAAAGTTTTATCAGTGAAAGAAAGAGTTACTCTCTTCGTTGTCCTCATTATTTTGCAATACTCAAGATTTTAAATAGGCTGCCTTAAAACAGCTGACAGTTATGTTTGTATTTTCGACCAACGTTTAATGTAACTCGAAAATGGTGTTGAAAATTTAACTCAATATCTAACGATGGATAGAGCTGAGAGGACATAAAATATGAAGAGAAGTTTGAAAAATGTATGGAAATTTAATCATACAGATCTATAACGAGTAAATCTATAAAATTTATTCCCTCTTACTCTCAGCATCATTACATTTCTGCTTCTTCTTGAACTAAAGTCACTCAAAAAAGTATCGGGATACAATACAAGTTCACAGGTTTTTATCATTACTAAATACTTAAATTAAATTATTATTTATTATTAAATTATTACTTAAATATACAAATGAAACAAAAAAGAAGTATATCACATTTTGATAAATGCAAATCATAGTAATTCAAAAAAAATCATATATTAATGCAATTATGATTATAATTTAAAGTAAAAGAAATGAAGTCAGAAAATCTGCTCAAAAAAGTATTGGGACAATTTCCAGTAAATTAAGGAAAAATTTGAACTTGATAGTTAATACCTTGTTGGGCCACACTTGCACTTTATGACCTCTCGCAGTCAGTTTGACATGGATTTGATCAATTTTGCGCAAAATAATCCCTTGATTTTGGCCCACTCTTCGATCAGATGCCTTCTTAACTCCTGCTTGTTAGAAATATTGTGTTCATTGATTTTTTGCTGCAAATAATCCCACACATGTTCAATGGGATTAAGGTCTGGACTCTGGGCAGGGGTCTTAATCACACCAGGACAGTGGTAGAGGACCCATAACTTACAAATACCAGCATTATGCTTTGGGTCGTTATCCTGGTACACTTTAAAATGTCTTGAGATTCCCAAGTTGCTTGGACTTCGCTTTAAATTTCGATTGAGAATGTCAAGGTAGACATATTTATTCATTGCAACATCTATAAAGTCTAACTTCCCAACACCAGAGCTTGTCATGCAACCTCAAACTAATTGGTTGCCACCTCCATATTTTACAGTAGGCCGCAAAATTTTGATAGCAATGCTGTATTGGGTGTGCGCCAAACTTTTTGTTGTCATCCGATGCGAAAATGCTTGCTTTCATCCACAAAAATGACATTTTCTTAAAATTCTGTTGGCTACTTTACGTGCATTTTAGCAAATGACAGTCGATCATTTCGATTTCCTTTGCTGATATAGGGCTTTCTCCAAGGTAGTCTGCCATAACTCTTATGTGTTCTTAAAACATCCCTGACAGTTTCAGGATTTACAGATTTTTGGAATCTACTTTTACATTTCAGAGTCAATTTTACTGCGCTAGTTCTTGGATTAATGTGAACTTGTCTCATAGTCCACCTCTCTTCACGTTCATTAAATGTCCTTGGATATCCTGATCTTTGCTTGTTTTCAACATTATTTGTTTTCTTGAATCCGCGAATAATAAACAGTAAAGTTATTGAGCTTCAAGATTTGTCCTATACATAGAACTGATTTTCCATTTTTCCAATGTCTTATTATCAGATTTCGCACATCAACCAAAATATTTTTGTTTCTCGCCATTGCTCCATACGCAAGCTTTTCTGCTGATACTTTTTGTCCAAATTTATAGTCTAAAAATATGATAGTAAATTAAATTTTATTGATGCGCTAGATATTTCTTAAATTTCTCATTTCAAAATTGTCCCTGTACTTTTTTCACAACTGTTTGCGTTTAAATTATATTAAAAGGCTATATCAAATTGTAATTCTAAAATAGTAAGAAAATTTCCTTATATGCTCTATACCAAATGTTAAATCATTTCTTGATTACTTTTGTTTTTGTTTTAATGTGATTAATATTTTTATAAATAGCTTTACATGACATGCATGCCAAGTGTCCTAGCACTTTTTTGATTGACTGTACAGGGCTGAAGCAGGAAGTTTAAGTGAAAAAGGAATTAAGGAGCAAGTTGATTGCTCCAAGCTTTGGGTTTTACGATGAATTTAATATTTATCTTGCAACTCGAAGAACATGGAATATTATAATCCACGCAAGTCGTTTGCACGAGGAAGTTAAGAACAAGAGAAAAAAATATGGTTAAATTGGAAATTTAACCATACAGAGTTGGTACGAATGAATTTATTAAAATTGTTTTTCTCGAACTATAGGTCTGAACTTCAGTCACACGTATGCATCTTTTCTTGGTATTTGGATTGCACATTTTTCTGAATTCCTCTTCGGACCGCACACACGCACAAAAATCTGTACCAAAACGCGGAATTCAGAATCCATGGGAAATTTTCGGCAACTATTTTTTCTTATCAATAGGCAGATGCCAATCGTTTGTGCCAATCTTTGGGTTTTACGAAGATTTTGACACTTACAATCACAACTCGGAAAACCTGAAGTGTAACAATTCATGTATGTTGTCTGCAAAACTGTTGAAATGAACACGAAACTTCTGAATGAAACACGACTGGTGCTTACAAAGTTGTAGTTCAGAAACCATTAGAATTGTACACCAACATTGTTTCAGAGTATTGTTAAACCCTCTGACTACTAAGAGTTCATCTGAGAACAGCTGTATATGGAGGTTTGTTTATTAATCGATCTGTGGAATGGATTCGCCCACACCATTCCCCCTTTTCTCCCCCCTTTCGAAACAGCAACCTCCCGAAATCTTCCCGACTAGTATAGAAGTTGCATGGTCTATTACGGGCGGCTTAGTAGTCAGAATGTTAAAGATACAAGTGTCACTGACAGTTGCTTTGGAACTGTTTATAAAGATTACGTAATGTTCCGACCCACAGCCATGCTTTGGAACAGTTTATACAGATTACGTAATGTTCCGATCCACAGCCATGATTTGGAACAGTTTATACAGATTACGTAATGTTCCGATCCACGGCCGCTCAGAATTGTACATTTACCTAAAGGAGACTTTACTCAAGAAATAGCAAATCTCTAAATTGTTGCATTATTGATTTAAAAATACAGGGTGTCCGAGAATTGTTAGAGATATTTCAAAAATTAATAAAAAAAACTAATCATGGTACAACTACGATTTTTTAAATGAGAGTGCATTTTAAAAGTTTTTTTTCAGATAGGTAACACTCCGTTACGGTGGTCTAGGGGGATCATAAATTACTGGAAATCTCTAATTTGAGAGTCATTATCTGCGAGACTAGTGAAACTCGAAGAAAAATAAAAGCATGTACTTGTAGGGACTTTTACGCTCTTTAACCTTTAGGCTGCGGAGATTTAAACCAGAAGAACTGCGTAGAATGCGGGGAATGAAATTCTCACATGTGTCTGGTACAACATTTGAACCGATCCGCATACAAAGGTAAAAAAAAATTCTGGTAAAATAGTTAAGAACGTAAGGAAAAGGTTAATTTGTTAATTCGCATGTATTGTGAAAACTGAAGGGTTTTCGAGATATTCAAGAAAAACTGAAAACGAAACCAGAAAACTCGCATCGGCTTCTGCTGATCGGTAGCCATTGTGAATGGAAATCTCTCATCGGTGACTGACACAGAACTATTTAATAAGATGGTCCCTCCTCTGCTATCTCTTAACTATAGTAGAGAAAGAGTCATCTAATTATATAGTTCTGCAATCTAATACACAAGGTATTGAATAAAATGTTCGTTTTTCCTTGTTAAAATTATTAATTTAGTAATATTTAGCATTCTGGTTGGATGAATTTCTCATTTAGAGATTCCTATGAGATCTTGGAAACTTCAATAATTGCCAAGAGACTGCAAGATTATAAGAGTTAGAATCTCTCCTGAGGAAGTTGTTAAGTTTCTAACTTCTAGAGATAAGTTTATTTACACTTTAAGTAGTTTAGAAAGATGTTTAGATTTATGAAACGTACATTTCTAACAGATATTATGATATTAAATTCCTGATATAGTAATTTTATGAAGTACGTATCATCTATACTACATAAAATGATAATTGTTTATATACAAAAATAGTAAGTAATTTTTTTTGAAGAATCAGAGAATCATGTTTAAATTTATAATAAATTCATGATAATAATGTAAAATTGAGAAAAGCCTTCCAATCATATCAAAATTCTCCTTTACACCTTTTTCGAATATATTTGATAATTTACTCGAAATTTACCAGAAGTTTTGCTTTTTTTCTAATTATTTTAACAAGGGAGTTTTATTTTATTCTCCATTATTACGTTCCACAAGTTGTAGTGTTACGTTCTACAAGTATTGAAGTTTCATAGTTATGGTTTTCAATAATTAGGATTTTTGATAATCAGATACTGATGACTTCAGTTTAATGTATGGGGATTTTTGAAAATATTCATATTATACCAGCTGCCTTCGGCGACCAGCTAGTTCACAGGGAAAATAATATCAGTTGAATCGCTTATGGATAATTTGATATTTATGATTTCCTTAAAAAGTCATTTTAAACTGTGGTAAACATTTAGCTCGTGCTCTTCTTTTTGGCATTGCACCTGTTTAGTTCATTGTCTAGATGAAAATTCCTAATGGAGTCGAGTAATTGTCCGTCTTATGTTACATCTAATTGCACTCTGTTGGCGCCAGCTTCACTTTCTTATTCATAATTTAAGATACGCTTTTGATTTCAAATTTAAAATGGCGCTGCATATTTCACGTCCAGCAACATGTTAACGGAATTCAAACATACTAATAAAAAGAATTAAAACATGCCATTAAACATTAAGATATTATCTCAGCTTCTATAAATGGAAGAGAAATAAGCAAACAAATATTTGTTGAAGCAATGAAAACTGTTTCAATTTCACTGCAACAACGAAAAGTATTCTTGTAAATTATGCCTAAAAGTACGTTTTAAAAATCATTAAAATTAGAGAAAAAACTCGTATAGCAACTTAATTAACATCATTGAAAAGGTAAGTTTTTGCAATTTCAGATGGCGTCAAGATAATTGTTCGTGCTGTAAGATTTTAGAAAGTTAATAGGGACAAACAGCATAATTTCGCTTAATTTTAAATTAATTAAAATTTCAAAGAAGAACTCCAAGGTGCACATTCCCACCCTCCAAAGTATGTTTATGTCATATGTCAATTATGTTTCGTAGTTCTAGGTCTAGCTGTTTGCCCTGCAGAGCGCCAACACACAGACACACACACACATTCTCCTTCCTTATTAGTAGAGATTTTTTTCAATATTTTTTACAAGCGACCCTTAATTATTTAATATTGGGAGCCTAGCAATTTCTAAAAGCCCGTTTAATTTAAGGTATCCAACTGGGTTGAAAAAGCGATTTTCGAAAAAAAATTCAAAAAGTTTTATGATCTAAAAATAAAGCCACAGTTTTTAAGATTCTAAAACAGTCTTTGTTTTGATTCTTATTCTTTGAATATTTTATTATTTGATATTTATTTGAAATAAGGTGTTATTATATTTTTAAAAGCGCTTTCTGGTAATTAAAAATTTCACTAAAATTGGTGCACGAAAAACGTGATATCTGTAAAGCAATTGATTAAAATTCCTTGAAATTTGGTACACATGTGTCAAATACTTTTGAGAGTGTAATGGACCGCACGTTTTATGATAGCTTTATTTAGTATCGTTCACTTTGTCACTTTCAGTTGGAAACATAGAATAATTTTGACGAAAAATTAATGATGCTAAATTTTAATGTTCATAAAATATTTATTTATTAAAATAAATTTTATCTTGCGGTCTATTATATTCTAGATAATTTGATTAGTACGCATGCGAAATTAACATGGAACATGTCGCATATTTTTTTCAATTATGCTGTTTTTCTTAACATTGAAATTTTTATTAAAATTATTGAAAATTAAATTATTATTTTCAAAAATTACTTATTATATATGAATTTTTATTTCTAATTTAAATTTTTCCTCTGAACCTAGTCGGGTAACTTAATAATATAGACGATGCGATAGCGAAATTAAAGATTTTCACTTAATAATGTACAAAATGCGATAATGGAATAAAAGTTTCTTTAAGTTTAAAATGAATATTTGAACTAAAAGAAACTTTGATATCAAAGTGATTTAGTTCAAGACAAATATTTGGACAAGAACACTTTAATTTTGACTTCTCAAACATTCATTTTGTCGAGTTTCTAGATTTTTTTTATATATCTAGTAAAATAAAATGGTATTATTGGCGTAATAAAGAATACAGGTATAACCAGATCTGACCGACAAAAAGTATGATCTGAAGAAAGATCATCAGAACAAAAAGAAAGATCTGAGGACAAAAAGTATGAGCATACAAAATAAATTCACAATCTGTATATTTTTATAAGAAATTGGTTTCTCTTTTAATTCCTTCTCAAAGAATTTGCCGCATGAATTTTCACTTTTTGATTTTCATAATATTATTTTTTCGAATAAATTTGTAAACGTTTGGAAATATGAAATTTAACTTTACCTTATTCTTTTTTGCCTTTAAATTTAAAAACAGAAATTCAGGAAATTCATGTAACTAAAAACCTTTTTTTTGCAAAAATGAAATTCTATTTGAAAAATTTAAATGACATTTTGTTTCCGGCAAAAGAATTCTTGAAACGTTTATAAATGACAAGTTTTATAAACATGAATTAACTATAAACAAGATGATTTTGTGACGTGGGATTTCTTCAAGCGTAAACTCCTATAAGTCAAGGAGTGATAGGGGTTATAGAATATTGCCAAAAACTTTAGACATCTGTAAATCCATGAGTAACAAGGCAACATTTCAGCATCAAAGATTGAACAGGTATTTCGTAAGACATTTTTCCTGACTGATAACCGCTCTGTTCGGCGGGAGTACTCATCAGATATTCTTGGAAAAAGTCTTCCACGAATTGCATCGTGCCCAGGCATTCTCTACAACGCAGTATTATGTGACATCGTATGTTCTATTCTTTTTGTTATTCCATTATCTCAGCCACCTCTCTAGTGGTCATAAGTGGCATTCTCGACCACATGTTCCTGCGTAAAAATGACTCATATGTGTATGCTTGATTTTCCCTTGACCCTCTCACCCTGAGCGAGGCGGTCAAGGGCGGTCTAAACATTTTCTCTTAACTGCGACGAAAGCCGTTCTGAGGCGATTGGCTTCTTTTGAGGGCAGGTGAGGTTAGGTTCTGAGATCTCTTAGGAGATAAGCTAGGTAGGAGTGTCTAATTATCCTTGACAACCACTGCCCATTTACGTGTGCCTTAAGGGAAGATTAGAGCCGGGAGTGCAGCGGTGGAGTAAATGACTACACAGGTTGAGAGAGTCCAATTCATGTCGCTTCCTCCCCAAAAGTCCCAGTTTTAAAGGATCTAGAAGAAAATCTCGCCTCTTGATTAAAGAGTAACACATACTTAATGCATCAATTTGAGTAGCATCCTGCTGGATGATAAAGACCTCTGTTGGGACTTAGAGGACAAATTCTCATCACAGAGGGTAAAAAAGTGGTACTTACGTATTAACGCCACCGAGACTACAGATTTGGCGATTTTTAAGTGCCGCCAAATTTGGCGGTTTTTTTACTTACGTATTAACGCCAATTTGGCGGGTTTTGTACTTACGTATTAACGCCAATTTGGCGGTTTTTAAGTGCCGCCAATTTGGCGGTTTTTGTACTTGCGTAATAACGCTAATTTGGCGGTTTTTAAGTGCCGCCAACGCCACCGCAGCTACAGATTTGGCGGTTTTTGTACTTACGTGTTAACGCCAATTTCGCGGTTTTTAAGAGCTGCCAATTTGGCGGTTTTTGTAAACAAGATTGCTCTTTATTGGCGTATTACCGTCAATCTGTAGCCTCGGTGGCGTTAATACGTAAGTACCAAAAAAGTTATATATACTTACATCGCGGGTCATCGTAGATGATGGTGAAGGACTTCCATCCTCTCGAAGTGATGATATCTCTGTAGGCTCTACTTAAGGCACTGTCTGGTGGGTATAAATACAAGCTGTAGTCACCACGCATCCTCTGTTTGTTAGTTGCGGGCGCTGTGCTGAGGTGGGGGACATTCAGAGTAGTGCTGGTGGATTGGACCACTGGAAGTTTGGACGGAACATATGGACCCACGATTGCCAAGGTACCGACGTCGATTTGGCCGCACACTGAAAATGAAGGGGATTGCTAATGTCAAAAATGTCTCGATTTCTTACCATTCCAAATAAACAAAGTGTAACTAATACTCTCCCGTCAGAAATGATGTTGTTTCCTAATGTCCTTTTAGATAATGAATGCAATTTCCCTTAAAATACCAATTTTGATGTTGATGAACGTCAATAATATATAAGGATTTAATAAATAGGAAAGGGGTGATTGATTTTGGAATTTTCAAAATAATTAGCTTTTAGAAATTAAAATCAAAATCGAAAAAGGATAGGCTACTTTATAAAAAATTGCAATAGAAGTATGCAACTTCAGCACTTCCCTACGCAATGGGAAAAGGCCGATGACTTAATATTTTCTAAACCTGGTCAAAACCCTAAACTTCACAGTAGCTCTAGACCCATTAGCCTCCTAATCATTTTGGGCAAAATCTATCAAACTGTTCTTCTCACAAGAATAATTAATTACTGCTTACAATCTAAGATCCTCCCAGCTGAGCAGTTCGGATTCAGAACAAGCCACAGCTGCGTACATAAAATGATTCGAGTTACTAACACCGTCATTAAAAACTTCAATTCAAAATTCTATACTGGAGGAGTTTTCCTAGACGCACAAAATGCTTTTGATCGGATGTGGCACAATGGACTTATCTGTAAGTTAGTTACACATAACTTCCCTACCTATCTAATCGAAATCCTAATAAGAGAGCTTTCTTAATAACAAAACCTTCAGAATCAAATTTAATCAAACTCTCTCGGAAATCGGAGTGATTGGAGTTGGCACACTACAAGGAAGAATGTTATGTCCTTTTCTTTACAATATTTTACTTCTGACTTCCCCCAAAGTGAGGAGGAAATGAACTGCCCTTATGCTGACGATACTGCCATCTTAGTTTAATGGAACCCCGTAAATTTCGTCATCTACACTCTACAACGTAGCCTTTCATCTGTTGAAAAATAGTGCATCCTCTGGCAAGTTGGAATTAACACCAGCAAAAACCATGCAATATTGTTTAGAAAATGTCACTCAACCAAACAACTAAAGTCCCTCCGATTTTTTGATGAAAACCTCACTTCGGATAAGGACGTTAAGTACCTAGGCGCTCTCCTGGACAACAAACTCACTCTAAATAAATACGCCAAGTATAGCATCGATAAATTTTGGGACTAATTTCATCAAATGATGTCACTTACAGGAATAAAATCTTCTCTTTCATTGAATAACAAAGTTTTTCTATATAGGCAATTACTTATACAGATTATCACCTATGCTTCATTAATTTTGGGTCTTGCAACCGAAAGTCAAAAGAAAAAGTTCAAATCATCCAAAATTAAATCCTACGCATAATAACGAATATTTCTGAACTTCTTAATCATCCGATATGAACATTAGACCACATGTTTTTGTCATCAAATTTTTCATTTCATACCAAATTTTTAAAATAACTAAGATTCCGTGTCTCAACAGAATTTCTGTTAAAAGCTTTATAGCAGTTTCTGGGCAGTATTCTTAACAAATGGTCGCTTAACAAACAACTACACCTATCTAAATTTTTTGAAATCTCAAAGAGGGAGGAAAATACTCAATTTTTCGCAATCAATAACGAATATTTCTGATTTTCTTCATATCTGGTAGACATATACAATCTCACGTTTATATCGGATGTTTAAAAAAATCATAAATATTCGTTATTAATTGACAAAAATTGAGTATTTCCTTCCTCTTTGAAATTTCAAAAAATTGAGATAGGTGGTGTTACTTGTTAAGCGATTCGTCTCCATAATACGTCTAAAATGATGTATCTATAATGAAGGTCTATAACGACCTTAAAATCGAAGCTATAGAGGAATTTACGAATCAACTTGCAAAATATTTCGTCTCTCATATTCCAACCCACTACAGCGTAATTATCAACTGCCAAGCATTATTCGTTCGCAATAATGGGAGATATGCCTATCCTTACTCTTCTACTAAATGTCTCTTTAGGTTTTCAAAAATTATTAATACATTTTTCAGGATTCAGAACAAAAGTATCCTGAACGTTGGATTAACCTTAATGTATATTTTTGAGAATTGGAAGATCTGACCAACTTCTTAAATTTATTCTTAGAAGATCGTAGAAACGACTAGATGATGATATTAGAAGATCTTAGAGAAAACCAGATCGAGCATTTATAAGTTAAAAAAATACATTATTTCGTTGCAAGTAACAATCTAGTGCATGTTGTTCAGAGTGAATCCTTTTGCTTACCTTTTTTGGCTATGTGAAAGTTGTCATTTGGTTGTATCCTGACAATGTGGGCTGATAGTCTCATGCGAGGTAAGATTGTCTTGTTGCTGTTTAACTTGTCGGTAGCATGCCGCATGTGCCTCTCAGATTCGGTATCAGCACTGTCAAAGAGCCCGACTGAAAAGAGAAAACATCAAAATTATTTTAGTGCGGCGATTATGCACATTTTCTTCATTTATATAAAATGATCAAAAAATGGAAGGGAATTAATTAAACTTATTACAAATTCAACACAAAGCATTTTTTATCATTAATTTCAGAATTTATAGCACTTAAATGTAATATTCTTGAAATTTCAAAATTTATTCACATATTAAAATTATAGGTTAAATTGGCAAATTATACAGATTTCGATTTCTTATGCAACGATGACAGCAAGATACATTCATGAATAACACCGAAAACTTGTATTATCCTGATTTCTTTCTCTTTATTGCATAGTGTTGTTCTCTTTTAAAATTTAGGATGTGGCTAAGCCACAGATTTCAACTGCTCTGACACGACTGGTACTAGGAATAATTGTTAGGTATACGATAAATTTTATACATATAATCAAAAGGTTGGGATTGGATACATATTACAATGTGAATGTGAACTGCAATATATAAAAATGTTCTTTTAATGTTCTTTTTTATGAAGGACTTCTTGTTAAAATAACAACAAATCTCGCTTGAACACTCCTTATCTACGTTTGATGGCTGGGCACTTTAAATATTTTCCATTAAATTTATTTTCTAGAGATTTTTGACAATATTTCAAACACTCAATCCAAACTATTATAATATGATTGATTTTTTGTATTTAAATGAAGCAATTATGAATTAAGAATAATAACCAAATTATATATTTACTAATGCTAACCAAAGACTGGTTTTAACTTGTATATAATAATTTTCCGAAGTTAACCAATGGGCATATTTAAGACATGTGCAATGGTGAATGAATGGATCTTGGAATATAAAACATTTGCATCTGTTTTAAATTTCGCATTAGTATAATTTATGTGAAAATATTAAAGATTTAAAAGAGTTAGTGCAATTTTTAAAGTCTATTTTAAATACAGCAGTTTTAGGAATTTTCCTTCGACTGCTTCCTGTGAAATATGAAAGCACAGTTTCAGTTCCAATTTAAGAAATTACGTTTATATTTTTAACGACTCTTCTTAACTGCAGCAGATAAAGATACCATCATAATTTTGAGCGGTATATTACCTATATGGCTCCAATTATCAGTGTTCTGTAAACTAGGAAGTCTCCCTAGGGAGTAATTAACCGAAAAGATAATGCAGCGCATTGGCAGTGCAGGGTGATTACCAGCTGATCGACGTAATAAGGACCCCTTATCGTGTACTCGCTGTCTAATGATTCAGGTTACTTAGTATGCTCCTTCAAGGGAGCATGTTCGAACGTTACAGAACACTATTGTCAGAACCATTGTTTTGTAGAGGAGGTTGTTAAATCCGACGGACACAGTGTATCTGGTATACTGAGACATTACAATAGCTAAGGAAGCAGCAAATATGAGCATACAATCCAGACATATTATTATAAATGTATATTATATATATATATTTATATATATAGAATATACATTTTAGACATACGTTATGCATATCAGAATATTGTTTCCTATAACATACGTTCTATGAAGAACGTATGCTGTAGGAAATGCAATATAATTTGTTTTCAGATTATAGGGAGTAAATAAAACCAGAATCTTTAACCCTATGAGCCCTATCCCGCCTCGAACCGCCCGTTCGACAGAAGCCGGACTCGGGCGGTTTCGGGCGCCTCGGTTGGTTTTTTAGGGGAAATGTAGTTCCTTTCTTTTTTGACAATTGATCGGGCAACCATAGGTGTCGACCTCCTGGAATTTCTGTAGAGAACATGACTATTCCATTCTGTTTTTGTGATCGAAAATTCACTCCAGGTTTTGAGGCAATGGAATTC